>JAJIYU010000265.1:0-58194 GCA_030144865.1 Tinospora cordifolia | reverse complement strand
TTTGTATTCACTGCATTTTGCTTTTTGGTGCTCATCACTTTCCTAGCTAAAATAGATCAGATCTAGTTTATATTCACCGGTTCACTGTTCATCTTCATCTCACGGTTCACTGTTTTTCTATTGGATCACAGGATGAGCTCTGCTCATAGGATGGGATCACTGTATACCAATCCTTGGGTAAATCACCTCCGATCTGCTCAAGCCTCCTGTCCGCTACTCATCGTCATTTGCTCCCGAGGCGATCTGCTCTAAAGCCCTCTGATCTGCTACTATTCGTGGATCGGAAAGCAATGACGGAGCAATGGGGTGCAATAATAGCTATCACAATTGGGTTGGTAGAGTGAAGTAGGAGAGCGGTAGCAACAGCAAGAGCAATCGGGGCGTAGAATCGATTGGATAGGGATTACTGCTACTAATCATGGAGATGGGAACGTTGATCTGGTACTGTTTGCAACACAGACAGTGGTACGGGGCACAACAGCAACAGTCACACTTGGGCTGGTGCAGCAAAGTAGGAGAGTAGCAGCAATAGTTATGGCGATTGGGGCACAGAATTAATTAGATGGGAATCACTACTATTGAAATGTTCAATCTGTCATGACGAAGCAGATGGAGAAGGCAACTTTCTTTGACTTAAACTTAACTATCCCCACGACAATGGTGGAGTTCTTGCTGCTCATGGTAGCGCTAGACAAGATCTACTTCACACCACGTTGAACCAAATGAAGATTGCAGCAACAACTTCTTCTTCTTCTTCTTCTTCTTCTTTTGTACCACGGCTAATTCTTGAATGAAAATTTTTGTGTTTGTGTGGTGGCAATGTATGCGCCGGCCACCAGATTTTCGTTGTATAGAAGAGCAAAGAAAAAAAAGTAGGTGTTTAGGATACCTAATTTTTTTCATTGTATACCAATAATACATTGTTGTTGTATCATATTTATGTTTACTATACATAATTCTTTTATTGTATATCATCATTATACCGATGTTATACATATCGTCATAAATATCGCATTCTATATACACGCTATATATAGAAGTTATACATGTTGTATACCATATTTTTAAGATCCTGTAATATATCACATTTTATATACAACATGTATACAGAAATTATAAATGTTGTATACCAATGTTTTTGAGATCTTGTAACATATTCTATATACAGCGTGTATACAAAAAATATATAAGTTGTATACCAGTGTTTTTGAATGCAAATAGCGTCATTTTTGCCAACAAAACGTTTTTCAATATTTTTATTATGAAAATTTTCAAGTTTGTATATATTAAAAAATAGTGATATTTTTGTAATTGTTTTTGTCTTTTTATATAGAAAAGTGTTTTTTCCTAAATGTTAAACAAAAAAGTCCATTGTTTTTTTGTGTATGTGAAGTGAATTCATGAGCAAGATACTTGAACATCAAGGGTAACTTAACAATGACGGAATCAAATCTGTTGCCCCTTGGTGTTACTTTTCTTTTTCTTTCAGAAGATCCATATAATTCGTGATTTGCAAAATAACATACATATCAATGAAGAACTTCGAAGATAACAATTTGCTATTTTCTGGAAACAGCTTGTTTTCTTCGTAAATTTCAGGAAACTGTTTTGAAATCTTAATTGACCAAATATATTTTCTAAGTTTACAAACTTCCAGATGCAGAGAACTTTATCGAAATCATAAACCAAACACATCGTCATTTTTCCAACGCAATTGTCATTCTACTGTGTACAGTGGTTTGAAAATTTTCAAGGTCAAATTCCAGAAGCACAACCCAGCTTTAAACAACAAATACAGCTCTACACTATTGACTTAGATAAACAATCTAAAAAATCGTTAAGACCAGAAGGATGGGAAGGCATTGCCGATCAATGGAAGCTGTTCCAACGAAAATTTACACCACATATGCTTGATGCTTCCGATTCCGAAGATATAATATGTATCGTATCATGATAATTTGATTTCTTTTTTTTTTGTTGTTGTTTTTTTTTTATAGACGTAGAAAAAGGGAATCGCAGAATTTTGTTTGTTCAACCTCAATCATCATAACCACTCCTGAGACCTCTTTGACAATCTTTCCTCTCGAGCCGTCTGCTGGAACTGCTTTTGAAACAACGGCGGGCGGCAGAAGGCAGTTAGCCAGAAGAACGCTCCCTGTTTTTGTTAGATAGCCTTCCCAAAATTGGGGCGTCGGGATGCTGTTCACCACATCTAGATCAATCTCAAAGAGATCATCATCTTCTTCATCTTCTTCACTAACTCCTTTACCTTCACTGCAATCATCAGTTAAGGGAGCCATGCTTGCCTTGAATCTACAAAGACATCCTGTTAGCAATCCATTACTATTAACCTATATTATATGCAAACATGCCCACCTGAGAGATGATTGGAATAGAAGAGTGGAAGGTGGGTCAGTAGAACGCTCTTCAACAAATCAGCAAAAATTTAATAAGAGGATAGGAGGCTTTAGTATTCAAATGCCCATCTACCCTTTAACGGCTCTTCACTGATCATCCGGCTGAAATGTTGCATCTGTCACATCTCATAATGTGTGACAATATTAATTTTATATTCAAACTTATAAAAGACAATTTTCCTTATCCACCTGGATTTGCCATGCATATGAAAAATTCATGTGTCCTACTTGACTTGGCATTTCAAGTTAGCTTGTTCTGGCAAAGGAAACTGCCTTGTCAATCAAACAACAGCAACCAATTAGCTGTAGGTGTAGGCAAGAGCAAACAACCAATAATACTGAAAGAGACTGCAGGAATTAAAACAAATGGGGAACAAGTCTAGTTGGTCATCCAGGCACAGGCTGATTTTCCCATTCTCAAACGCCAACTAATGGTCAGAATTAGGCCCAACTACCTCAACAGATGTAGGACATAAATTAATAATAGAAGTAAAGATTATTTTTGTCTTCTTCGATGACCCTGCTCATATTTTTTACGTTGATGTACTAGTTGCAGTTGGCCCTCCTGAAGAATAGAATGACTGATTCTGTTATAATATATAGCACGCTTTCAGTCCCAGGTCAAGATGCAGTTATACTAGACCTGACATCAGGTCAAGTCTGTTGCAATGCTAATCAGCCTGTTTCATTAAGATCAGCAATCAACTGCATTATGCAAATATTAGCACCAAAAAGAGCAATATTTGCACGTTATACTAAGACCTGACATCAGGTCAAGTCTGTGTTCTAAATCCATAACTCAAAATCATAAATAGAACTCAAAGCAAAAATACAGGGATATGCAAATGTTAGCACGTTCAACCTTATTAATATATTTTCTGGCTGGATTATCGCAATTAGCTGACTGATACCAAATTCTCACTCTATAGACTGACATAAATAATGGCAGCCTTTTCTTGACTATCAAAAATCTATTTCGGACACTCAAAAACTACCATTAGTCCTATATGCAGAACCAAGTAACCAAATCACTCATATGAAAGCAATCTATCTGAAAACCACTTCAACCAGCCAAAACTTCTATACAGAATAGAGAATGAACACTTACTCAGATTCTCACTTATTAGAATTTATTGTCGAAGAATCACCTACAATTTTTTTTTTTTTTCTAAAGAATGTAATGACATTCCCCACTTTGTATTTGATGACTTTCAATTGAATTGAACTTGTTCTTTCCAGGTTAACCCATCCCAATAATTCACATTAAGGTCCGTAAGTATGAAAAACTTAAAAAAATCACATCCACGTGCTCAGTAAAGAAGAAACTGAAAGTTAATAAAGAACTGACCAACTCCTTCACCACCACCCATCCAATAGATATCAGCTCAAATGCGTTGGCAAAACAGTGAGAGAAAAACCATCTCCATCCAAAAAGCTAAAACTCAGCAACAGTTCCAACTAGAGCAAGACCCAAAAACAATGCTACAATTATCTAAAGAACTAACTTAAAACATTTTCTTCAATGTAGTAAATTCAATCACTCTAATACCAAGAAAAAATAAAATTTGCAGCATACAAAAAATGAACCTAAACATATGCAAAATGAATAGGTGGCAAAGGAGGCGGCAAGAAATCCTTATGCTTTTGACTTGACAATAAATTCTTTCGGTACTTAGAAGCAAGTGGTCAATTCTCTTGCAACTCTCTAGTCTATCATCTTTCTTCTTCGAACTCAATCCCCCAATTTGATCACTTCTTGGCTCGTGGACAGAGAATGCAAACGTCATCCAAGGTCAACAGCTTAAGTTCTTTCACTGGCTAGTTAAACATAGAAAACTGAACACAATCGACAACAAATAGCGGCAACTACCAAATTATTCTCCCACACAATGCTGCATCTCATGCTCTCAAGGTAACAAGACAGTGAAACACTTGCTTCTGGAGTGTTTATGGGCTTGAGTCGTGTGGGATCAGTGGTTTACCTTTCGGAAAGAAAGGCCTTTAGGCCATCAACAATTGAGGATAATGTGTTGCAACTTAATAGGGGCAACATCAACAGTACTGTCAATGCGGCTATTTTTCTATCCATGTAACAAATATGGTTGGAGAGGAAAAGAAAGGTTTTTGCCTGAAGAAGTTTGGACTGTCATGCACTATGGGATAGCATTGAACTAGCTGCCAGGTTGTGGATTTTTAATTGAAGAAAGGGTCTACACAACCTTTAGATGCTCTTGAGGGTAAACTGTCATGTAAGAGAGGGCACTTAAGTATGCAGAAACTTAGTCAATTTTAATTGGATAGCTACAATTGTAAACTCTTTTGACAGAATAAAATCTTTGTTTTAAAAAAAAGAGAAAAAAAACTCCATAAGTTCCTTTTTCCTTTTTTTCTTCAACAGACTCAAGACATACATTAGATAAAAGAGAAAAATACGGCAGCATAACAAAAAGAGTACGAAGTGTACTAAATAAACCAAAACAACGATGGTGGACAGTACAGAAGAGTCAAAAACGGAACTGCTACCCCCACAAGCACAATCAGCATGAGAAAACAAACAGTCAACTACATGCAAAATTCCCAATTTCCAGACCAATCAACCATTTAAAGTATACGCCCCTTTAATTTTAAAAACAATTAACCAGGACCTGGACATGACTATTATGTCTCAGCAGTCTTATTAGCATTTTCAGAGATTCGTTGGCTGCATTCCATCCAAATGGTCCAAAGCATTGCCAAAAATAAAAAAATAAAATCTCCAGTATTCATAATTTGACTACAAGTTTTGTCTTCCACTTCTCCCATATCTTAGAAGAAAACAAGCATCTGAAGAAAAGGTGGTCAGCCATCTCTTTAAATACATCATTCTCAAAACTTTAATGTGGTATCTGACACATTGAGGAAGAAGAGGGTAGAAATTGGAGTAATAGGTTGTCTGCCAATTGTCTAATAAGTGAAGCCTACTAGAGAAAGCTATTGGAAGAGCATACACTTCATTTTCTCTCCAAGTAACGACTTGAACACTCATATAGACAACTGATCCAAGCTCGTATTCAAAGGATTAAGGATCTACAACAAAACAAATCCTTAGTTTAAGTTGTATTCTTTTTGCATGAGTAGTGTTGATCATAAAGATGGGCAAATTGTGTAGACAATAGTATGTACTTTGAGATTTAGAGGCATTGTGGATTTTAATAGATGCATGATTGAGCACAGGTTTACTTCTAAAAGCACACAAATCTCAACACTCCACTCATCCAAGTGCTACTAAAATTTAGCATGAAATTAAAAACAAAAAATTAAAATTAAAAAATAATAGATATGGGTGCTCCATGCAATCTCACTTCCATACACTTATTAAGCCTAGCCATGAACTCTTCAATGTTCACTAGGGAAAAAAATGAGTTAAGACTTAGTCAATTTATCCACAATCATTCAAAGGGCATCACAACTCCTCTAAAATCTAGATTGTTTGATTACAAAATCTAAATTTACATCTATCACCACAAATTTATAGTAGGATTAGCTTAGATGCCAAACATAGACATGATATCATTGAGGTGATTGTAGAAAATCTAAACAAGTTTGCCAACTTTTTCACCAGAGACTACAAATAGATTGAGCACACCATAAACGAGTCCCTAATTTCTGCCTTACAAGTTCAAGGTACGTAGCTTGCAATAAGAAAGCCAGGCTGTTTCTAGTTTAAAATATTCATCACTTTCTCTTTGTCAAATATTGCATAAACCATAACTTTTTTTTAGAAGAAACAAAGAAAATTTTATTTATTATGCAACTGCTTAATGTGAAATTTACAAACCAAAACTTTTACACCCAAACCCAATCATCCAAAATTTACAAAATACTCGTACTATGCCTGTTGGCATCACTCCCAAACCATCATCCATCAAGTCCACAGTAGAGATTACCCATTGTTGTTCCAATTCAGAGCCCATCCCCAAGAATTTGATAGAAGGATGACACTTACCCATATTTAGTTGTCTGTTGACCTACCATTAAAAACCTTGTTATTCTGTTTGAGCCATAGACCAGATACAGTAGATAATTTTGCAAACAATGCCACCCCTACATGCCAACCAAATGCCTCGAGTTGAAGTATTCTTCTATGGCACTTGGGCATGCAAACAATCTCCCCAAGAAGTGGAACCATTTAGCCCAAATCTCTCTGCTAACCTCACATGACACGAAAATGTGTTCCACACTCACTCAACTACCTGCAAAGAAAACACCAGTATGGGGAGATGTAATGTCCTGGCCATATCTTCTGCAATATCCCCAGTATAGTGATACTTGATGTTACCAGCCACCCGAACACTTTCACTTTCAATGGAACTCTAGCTTTCCAGATTGAACCTACCAAAAATGGAGACAAAGACAGCAATCTCAAGAAGAAAGATTTACATGAACAATATCTAGATGCTTCCAGCGACCAAACTAACCTATCATTGTAATTAGAGATAGTTCATTGTCGAGGAGGGGTATTAGGTTATAGGCCTCTACTTGCTCCCTCTCGGTTAAGGCTCTTGGTAGGAATAAATTCCATGTAGGAGCAAGAGCTCGTACCACTTGCTAGGCCAACAAATTGTTAATTAGCTTGTGATGGCATGTGGATATCGGGGCTCTCTGCGAAAGCTCCATCCCAAAACAAAATAGACTAACCATCTCCCACTTGCCACGTACAATTATCAAGCACCTCTTGAAGTAATGACCCCAAGAAACTCCATGGGCCATGTCTTAATCTTTTTCCCAAGTCCCAGCATGTAGTTTTCTACTTCATTTGGGCAAAAAATGTCATCTACTATTTAATACCCTTAACCATAGAGACTCCTGTCCTAGGTATCTCCAAGCCCATTTTGCGCAAAGCACCATATTCCTATGTCTTATGTTTCCTATCTCTAGAACCCTTGTCGTCTTTAAAGCTCCTGAATTGTCTCTATCAGCTCCTTTCCAAAGGAAGCGCATCATCTCCCTTCACAAAATAGATTTAGCTCTTCTCGCAACTTTAAATCATAGTATGAAAATTAGCCAAATTAATTAGGTAATTTGGACAATTGAAGCAGAGTTTATTTGTAATTGTAAAATTAAAAAATTTCGTCAAAATCTTCGAAAAAGTTAGCGAAGTTCACCGAAAATCAAAATTTTGACGATTTTTGCATAAAAGTTCTAACAAAATGACATTTTTATGAAAGAATCTATGGTGTACAAAGATTCTTTTGTATGATCATAAATATTATTTATTAAAAAAAACTCTCTAAATGAAGAAGAATGAAAGCGCGATATGTACAATTGGCGAGTAACTATCCAAGAGAAAGAAGAACAAGTTGTAACCTAAAATAGAGACGATCAAAAGAAGAAAGAGAGGAGAAAAATAAAATGAGAGCCTACGAGGGGAGGCATTGAGAGAAGAACGAGAAATGAGAGTCGTCTATTATAATTGAAAGAGAAAATCGAACATACTTGCGCTTATAACAACTAGCGAGCTCACAATTAATTAAACTAGAGTTTATGTTTGCAAGACCATTGGGATTTGACAATAAGTTTCTCTTTATTTCTTTTTTTATAATAGTTTTAAAGTAACATGCGTAATGTGCATTAAACAATATTAATATTCAACTATATGTTCAGAACCATTATATGTATACTTTTAAATCTAAAATGTATTTATTTATGTTTGTTTTCATCATTTTAATAGAAATTGTGCATATTTTAGAATTTACATTGTATGTTTTTAAATTTTTGAATTTGACAAATTTTTATAAAAATTCTTTCAAATTTTCTAAACTCTTCGAATTAATTCTAACTTTCAAAAGTTGAAGTTTGAAGCGAAGCCGAATTTCCGTTTCTTGCTTTAAAAAAGGGCAAGTAGAATATAAGGATAACCTCCAAAATGGAGTATATGAGAGCAATTCTACCTCCTTTAAAGAGGAAGCTTCTTTTCCATCCATCTAATCTCCTTGATATTGTACTTATGTGGCTCCCAAAACCTAAAGTTGTGTAGATTCCACCCCAATAGAGGCCCTAGGTAAGCCATTAGCCAGCTAACTCTATTGAACACACTACCTTGTTCGCCATCCTCTCAATTTCCTCCTCCCTCATATTGATATCTAGCATCTATGACTTTTCCATAAAGTCATAAAGTCTACTACTGTTTCTTGGAACCCATTATGCTTTGGTTGTCCCATCCATTTGTATGTCGCCCTTGCGCCTCTACAATGGGTAATGGTTTACCCCTTACCACTTTAGTCGTCAAGTGTTGTACTATGGTTTTAGGGGGCCTATGGTGGCTAAGGGAACTAGCTTTAGATATTGCAAACCCAATACCGTCCCTAAGCACATGATTGGTATATTGAGAATGCATGTATAAAGTGGGTCCATATCTAGAGGAAAAAGCAAGCAACACATCTGATCTCTTGGATCTCTTTTTAGTTACCTGATCTCTTGAATCTCTTTTTAGTTACCTACTACCCCCTTGCTATATTCCTTGCAATCGCTCTCTAAATCTATAAAAGGAGAAGTCTTTATCCACTTGATATACCCTACCCTCCAATTTCATAGTCTCCATCAAGATCCACTGATTTCCAAATCTCGACTATATCCTTAAAACCTTCTATTAACTCCTCCTGAAAGCATCTTCTTACATTTTTGGATGTTGGCTTAGCTCTTAACCATGGAGCTGCCTTTTCGACATTGCTAGGTGGCCCAAACCTACACTTGCTCCATAATGTATGGACCTAGATTTATCTTTCTAGCCCTTCTTCTCTTACTGAGATAGAAGGACAATACCTTTTTCTAAGGTTCCTTTAGGCATTGCTTCTACTAAATGAATCTAAAATATGGAATGGATCCTCTACTTTCTCCCATGACATATTCGAACTGAAAGTAGCTCTTCCTTCTTCATTTGCATTTTTTCTATCTCTCCTATCACCTTTTACCTCTATCTCTTTTTTGTATTTTCCATACTTCTTGTACAATCATTAGCTCCTAGGCCCACCTACATCAATTTGAATATGTTCTTTCTCCCCTCTCATGCCTCCATTAGATATTGTGCATTCAATGCCCCAAATAGTCTCGTATAGGTAGTCGTACTTGCATTACCACCTATTTTTCTCCTAGCTACACCATCAAGACCTATCTTGACACTACCTGCACCATCCTTTTTCCCTTCAACCCACCCATGTTTGTCTCTCCATGTCAATTCTTGCATCTTCTGCGGACTTACCTACCTGCAACATCCTTCTATATGCAATGTCAACCACCAATTTTACCTCAATCTCCTCTATCGTCCCACAATCAAGATGCGTGACCGGGCCTCCCCCGTCCTCCTTTGGCCATGTCTTCCTAACATTGTTGATCTGTCCCATCATGCCTTGGCTCCCATCTCCTTCGTTCGGCTAAACAACATCAATTACCTGATCCTCTTGAGTTATAATTCAGCGAACAACCACAACCGGTAGTGCCTCTCACTGTTGCAACTTTGTCACCAATGGCAACCTCCTTATCTACTTCTTGTCCCCTTGAATCTCCTTCCCTAAGCTCCTAGCCTCTTTTCTCCACCTCCATTTGCATTTAAAAACCATTATTTCTCCTTGGGACCCTATTGAGTTCTGAACACACAATCAATGAATTCCCCTTCATCCATTGTCAACTTGTAAGTCGAAGGAAGAAACTCTTCCATCAATCCTTTTACCTTCAGATTGGTCCATCTAAGATATCAGAGTTATGTCGGGTCCATATGGACTTGAAGCAGTGTCTCATAGGCATCCATGATTGTCTTGTAGACCTCATCATTTCATAGCTCAACCAAAATCCTACAATCATATCATGACTTTCCACTTCATTTCAACAACAAAACGTTGCTTTGTCCTCAAATAACATCAACAAGAAGACTAGCTTTCCTTAGAGTTGTGGAGATGTCATTTTGTACCATTCCCCAACATGTTTTATGAGAATTCCTAAATACCGCAAAACTAGTTGATCACTGTTAAACTTTCTAGCCTTTGAGAACAAAATTGAATGTCCCTCAAACGTTCCTCTCCTAGATGATAACTTTTCTGGCCTCCCTCGTGGCCTTTTGATCTATCGCATCCTCATTTAATTTGTGTATACAGCTAGGTTGGACCATTTGTTTGCCTTTCTGAACATCTTCACCCTACAATGAATGTATTCTAGCTCCTTCCTACTCCTTCAAGTATGATGATTGATTTGACTAAAACCCCATAAGCTTTACTCACTATGTAATTTTGTCCCCTTCCATTCCTGCATCTTTCCAGGGAATGTCTCCAACCTTCTGTGCTACTTCCTTCTTTGTGCCACTATTGCGTCTTTATCTAGAGATGTTGCAAAAGTGCTTCCATTGGATTTCTCAAAAATTTCCACTATTTATCCTTCTTCCTGCCCATAGAAAGCGAAAACCTTACCATCAATCCTTATTTCCAATAGATATTTCTTATTTCAAAACTTCTCAGATGATAAAATAGACTAAGTATCAATACCACAACAAGGAGCTCTCCATTTCCTTCTGCCTTGTTGCTTTTTTCAACAATAATTATTCAAAAGAATCTATAAAAGAAAGGAAAAAAAAGGCACTGTTTCCACTTTTCAAGAAACAAAAAGATAAACATAATAATAAGATACATAGATCATCAATATGCCAAACATCAACTAGAAATTTACATATTATCCACAACTACCACAAGCAAGTGTTTTATTATTTATATGGGTAAGGCAACCCTTAAACCAAAGACGTCATAGGTTGCACTCCAGATGCTTAATAATTGAGCTATAGATTCAACCAGACTGGTAAGTAGCCATTCCACCTTTCAAGTAGTACGCACCAATGTACAGCTTATCTTAAAATTGACTCCATGAATCCACGTCTTTCACTTCATTAAAAACTAAATTCCCTATATACTAAATGAGGTCATCTCTTTCTTAATGTTCCTAATAAACACAATGACATATGGCGCCTTCTTCTCATATACATACATTGTATATGGTCAAGATTCTCAATCAACTTTTGGTCGCTTTAACACCAATTAATGCCACTTGCAAGCACCCACAACCCACCATTCACAAATGCCTTCTTTTAAACTGACACTTCCTCATTATGATCAACCACAAACCTCATGCCTATCTTATGAAATTCTATAATTATATGAAATCAAAAATACTTCACTTTGACCATCTAATTCTAATTCAACAAGCAAAAATTGCTATCTTTAAGCATTAATATATTTAGATAATTAATCCAAGATAGTGGAAAACAATCACACTGAAGCTTTACTAGTGGATGTAAGTGTTTGTTAATGAGTGGAGGAAGGTATAACAATCTAACAAGGTCATTTTCCCTGAGACAGACATATTTAAGCACAGCTAGCCAATGATGAGGGACAATTCATGCCATGAATGCACCTCAACAAGTCATTTCTCCCAAAACTAACAGAAGCAATGTATATAAGAGAAAATCGAGCTCTTCCATGTTTTTCCAGCATTTTTCATATAGAATGCAAAGCATTGAATATGCAGAAAAACATGTACTGCCACCAGTTAGAAAACATACAGAAGCCACGGCAACAATGTAATCAAACAGGTAATTTAAATGCAATTGAATGCTTTAGAAGCTACAGTCACAGGCCAAAAGTATCCAAATAAATGGTTTACGTTCTATTAATTGCAAAAGAATGATAATTTCTGGCCAAGTTGTAACAATTAGCTGCTTTGACACATGAAGGCCTAAATCAGGCGCTCTGTACAAAAAAAAAAAAATTGGTAAAAAATAAAAAATAAAAAAAATCTATAAATCTTACAAAAATTACAACAAATTCTACCCAAAGGTACAAGAAAACAAAAATTAAACAAAAAAAAGGACTTGAAACCTTAATTCCCAACTACTAGAACCTAATCAAAATATAACTAACAAAGAAAACAACAAATCAATCAAGAAACACGCATAAGCAATCAAAACCCGATGATCGTCTCCAGAAGAAGCGAGCTCAACCAGAAGCCTCGTACACACCCTAGTACACCAAACTACAACAACTGCAGCCAAGACAAACACAACCGCACCACCTTGCGGAAGAAACATTGAAACCGCAGACAACAGCACCAACGGCAGAATACAGTACCCAAGAACGCTCACACAACGATACAGATCCAAGTTCCCATTCCGACCCGCCAACATGTTAAACACCGCATACAAAAAAAACCGCAGCAACCTTAATCCACCCAAATATAATCCCGAAATACAGCTTTCCAGCGAGCAATTGAAACAGACCAAAGGCCGTGAGAAAGAGGAACGGACCTGATAAATCTGCGTCTTCGTGGAGATTCGCGTTGATTCTAATAGGGTGTAAGATCGATAGCATCTTTTGCCAGATCTGGCACGTGTTGATCCCAAGCTCTTCTAATAATGGAAGCTCGTCTTCAAACCCACCGGGGTTTCAAGCTGTTCCCGGCGAGTATTGGAGCCGAAAACGACGTCGATGTGGTGGCGGATCCCATGTTGAACGACATAAAAGGCAGCCGAGGATTTGCAGATGGTCGCGGCGCCGATAGAAGCCGGCGCTGGTGCGGGACGGCTCCGGCCATTTAACGACTGGAAACTAATTTCCCCTAAAAAATTTCATTGTAAAAATTTTTTAAAATAAATAAATCTATGGTTGGCTGTTGAAAAGTTACGAAGTCTCAGATTGAAAAATGGAATTAACGCCGCGTCGTTTCCCACTCTAGGCGGTGTTAAGATTAACTTGAAATGGAACTAATCAAAATTTAACCCCCGAAAAAAAATTAAAAAATTAAAAAACAAAACTTCTATTTCTTCCCCCCAAAAATAAAATTAATTAGAATTAGTAGTTATTTTTTGTTACGCTAGTTTTAAATAACTCTATGTCAATAATCCTGCTTCAACTTCCAGAATTGTTAACATTCTCGAAGTGTTTGAAATGGGCAAATAGCTCGAGGTGGGCGAGATGCTCTTAATCAATTATACTTGTCTTTCTTTATCACAATTTGATTAAAAAAACTTACTTTAACTTGTAATTAAAATTGTCAAATTATTTATAGTTTATTAGTAATTTGTTTATGTGGTGGGTTTATCAAAATGCTAGAGCTATAATATGATATGGGTACAGCAAAAGGAGATTCGTAATTATGTTATTTGTCACAGTAATTTCAGAAACAAATGATTTATAAACCTTTCTTTTTTGTTTTTCTTTCAATACTTTTTATTTTCAGTATTGAAAAAGAAAATTTACTATTTTGAAGTAAAAAGGAGGTTAGTAATTATGTTATACGTCACAAAGCCAACCTCTGCATGCCTCGTTTATAGTTCAGGATTACATTACTATCTTGAAGTGAAAAGAAGGATCAAAAACATCATAACCAAAGTAGCAAAAGAAGATCATCTCTCTCCCTCTCTCTAAATATTGATAAAGACATAAAGGATTCCTTAATTTCATGATATGATTTCAGAAAAGGAAACACATAAAATGACAACTTACAAGCCATATATCTATCTATTAAGGGTAGGTGGGTGACAAAAGCACTGTTCTGAAAATGAAAACACGGTAATGATAGTACAACATATAACGCCACTTTTTGTCTCGTAACTGAAACATTGTCATCAAACTGCAACACTTTCCTTCTCAGTACCGTAAATCTCTCAACTTAAAAATGATATTGTATTCTTAATAAACATGGAAATTTCATGGTTTGTTGTTGCTGCAACTAGCAGGAGAAGTTATGTTAGGTGTGGAGGTGCTGAGCCCTGCTTTGGCAGCAGGCTTGGGATGTTGGTTTGATGATGATTTGGAGAATTTCTTTTTGAGCTCAAATAAGAGAGCTTGGTTCTCCTTGTTGAGAAGCCTGGCTTGCTTCCTCAGCCTCTCATTCTCTTTGATCATGTAGCAGTTCTGCAAGTATAGCTTTGAGTTCAGCTGTTCCATGATGGCTATGATCTATTGCTTATTGATAATTTGCTTAGAATATTTGCTTGCTGATCGTATTTCCTGAAACCAAAACAGACGTACAAGAAGAAAAAAAACAAAATACGTTAAGCATCCCAGGCAATTGTAATTAAACAAAACATGGATTGAGCAACCCTTTTATGAGGTGATACATATAACAAAAAATAGTGAAAGTTTGGGTTAAACGAGAGTGATATTTGTTTTATGAGTTTGAACAAGTACAAAACCACTAGAACGAATAAAATAAAAAAAAATCTTAAGAAAAGAAATTAAATAAACTAAAACAAAAATATCCACCTTCTCTTTACTAGGCAGGAAGAGAAGAAACGGCACTGTGAAGGTGGTGTTTGCAATGGAGATATATACATATATATATATATATAGAGAAAGAGAGAGAGAGAGAGAGAGAGAGAGAGAGAGAGAGAGAGAGAGAGAGAGAGGAAGAAGAGTGCAAATGGCGTGGTGAAACCCATATTTAATTTCCAGTAGTTTCTGTTCTGGAAAAAAAGAGAAAAGAAAGAACAATCATGTAAGTGTAAGCGTGGAAATCGGCTTTGTAGGGTCGGAAGATTTAATATGAACAATCATTACTGAAGAAACGAAGAACAAGCTCATCAGTCAGTACTAGCTAGCTACAACAACAACAAGAAAAACAAGAACACAAGGAGCAGCAAAAACAGGGGTAGAGGAAGGTGGTGAGAGTTGCATGTGTGAAGACGACGACGAAGATGATGATGATGACGATGATGATAGCGATTCTAGGGGCCGTAGCTGGAAGGGCAGAGTGGGGAGTTTAATCTACAAATGATGATGGTTTATGATGCTTCCGCTCTCCGAACCCAAGTGCCAAGATTCGCAATGATGGTAAATTTCTCACCCGACAATAACTTGCATCACCTCTTCTCACCGGGCTCGTTTCTCCGATTATCCCAACTAAAAAAAAATAAAAATAATAAATGTGTAATAAATATTTTCATAAATTTAATAGTTCAAATATTTGTGTATACTTAATAAAAACGTAGATTAATACTCACATATTTCTATCCTTTATATAGGGGTATTTCTTATAAATCTATGATATACTAAGTCAATAAGAAAATTTATCTCCAATTTTTATATTTCTTCTTTTAGGCATTTCTTCTTTCTATTTTATGTGTTGCTTTTTTCTCTTAATTCTTTTATTATTATTCTTATTATTATACTCAAATCATTTAAATGTATATTTAAAGATATGTATTTATGTAACATCTTTAATCACATGTACATTAATTCTAAAAATATTTTGATAAAAAGGTTGGATAGTAACAAGAATAAAATAAATTAGGTTGGTTGGGTTAAGTAAGAGTCCAATTATCATCCAGCCAGCTTAAATTAATTTAGGTTAAAAAAATTTGAAATCCACCTTACACTACTGACCCGCCTATCAACCAAATTAAATTAATGGATTAGATTGGGTTAGTTGTATGCTGGTGAGATTTTTTCACCCAAACTTTTTTATCTTTTTTTTTTTTTTTTAGTTTCTTACGATTTATTTTTCAGTTTTTCAGTCAGTGTTTAATGCATATTTTTTAAATTAATTATTGCTTACAGGATCATAAATGGGAGAATTATCTTTTTAACTATTTTATTAAAAATATTAAAAATGTAACATAGTAAAAGCTTCTCACTTCTCTTAATTACCCCGCCTCAACTTTCAACCCTTAACTCTCCAACTCATGTAATTTCTCGAATGAAAAGCATGCATTATCGCCCTTTTGAAGTATTTGCAAGCATGGAAATTGTTTGTGTGCAAAACTATATATCCAAATTTAGAAAGAAAGAGAAGTCACCGCATAGCATATAAGTTTTCAAACTTATTTTCATCACTTTATGCCACCAATTTTTAATAGTTTTTATAAGAAATACTCAAATTCAATAATATAACATTAAAATCAACTTAGAGTATGAAAAAAAAAATTCATATTTTCCACATGAATTTATGATAAAAATTATGCTTGAATCATTTTGAATTCGGGAGATATCTAAAACTAGAAATAACTCGATTCTTTTCGCAAGATTTTGATATGTTTTGCTCACAAATCTTTCAATGGTGTTTGGATTCAACGTTAGACTTAGGTTACAAGTTTTAGATATTGAGGTGAGGGAAAAGACCTAAAGTACTTTATGTTTGAATTTTTATTTCAACCCAACTTAATAAACACCTAGCAAATTTAACCTACTTCATTAAATTTGATTTGATTTGATCAAACTGGTTTACACCTCTTGAAATTAGTGTTGAAAAATTATATTAGTAATTAGCATGTAATAATAATAATAACAATATCATTCTTTGCTTAATTTTTTAAAAGACTTTCAATATTTTCATAAATTATGCTATTTTTAAAAAAAATATGAAGATTATTTGAGATTAATATATAAATAAAGAAATAAGGAGTCTCAACTATTAATACGATAACGAGTGCCCGTGAAAGATCTAAAAGGCACTAAGGCAGCAGGGTTGCTGAAATTTAATCGGGTACCTCGTATAAGCTAGCGCCGCCTAACGGGGCTAGCAATCAATATTGACAGATAGCATTGAATATTTTTTACTATTATTGTTATTTTTTTTTAAATGAGCGCCAAGTATCTTCCATTAGGCAGATAACAATTAATGAGCTAAGGGGGTATATATATATATATAGAGAGAGAGAGAGGGTGGAACTAAAATTACCTCAAGAATGAAACTTTTCACTTCAAATTTATATTTTAAAAATATTTTTATGTAAAACAATTTATTTACCCTTTATTAATTACTTTATTTATCATTAAATAATTTCATTAAACACTCAACTATTTATTTAATCTTTGATGACCTATAAAATAAATTTTGACAAACTTTCAATAAAATTTTAGCAAGTTGTCGACGACCATTCTGACGAGTTGTCGGTGACTAGAAGAATGACAGGATTTTTTTTATATTTTTTTGATTTAAAAATTATATTTTTAAGGATTAAAATCGAACAGAGTGCGACCGAGATTTATTATATGATTCTCAGCCACCTTTTGCTAAGACTCATATAGCGAGTCTTGGTCACCTCCACCTCCTGTCGAAACTCTTGTACTGAATCTCGAGCACCTCTTGGCAAGACTCTTAGACTGTAACACCCCGCCTCCCAAGTCTCATCTTCTACGTCATTTGACGGCTCAATTCTCTTTGATCAAAATCTTGAGAAGCCCAAAAGATGGGCCCGTGCTACATTTTCTTCTTCTTAAACCCCAAACACAATAGGGTTCATGTGTACATTAGTCTATGTACAAAATGACATCATGGTAAACAAAATTCTTCATTTATTCATTCGACAAATTTCGAGTACAATAAACCATTACAGCGAAAAATAAATTTAAAACTGGAAATATATTATTTCACTTAGACCGATGTGTCCTACATTGAAATAAATAAAAATTTTCAGCGGGTGAATCTCCTCGCAAGCTGATTAATTTCCTATTGTGAAAAATAAGGGGGTTAGCTAAAAAGCTCAGTGAATCATTTCATCTATTTAATCCATTATTTTAACCAGACAATGCAAGCAGATCAAACACTTTCAAAGATTAATTCGATTCAACCAATATATTAATTCAGTCGTAATTTAGACCGAACGGGAATACCCTCTGTGCTCCAGATCTAGGGAGAGAGATCAATTCTGAAACTCAAACCCATTTCCAGTGGGATCATTTTTGAAACTTGTTCCATGCTAGTGTCAGTATTGACAGCCAGTTCCAATTCTACATGGAACACAGAAAGTCTCCCGTACCGGTATATGGTTGAAATCTCATTTAATCTCACTTTTGTGTGCAAGAGCATGGTAGATAAATATTTCAACAGAAATTGAACATACTACGGTATAACATGATAAATCAACAAAAAAACACAGATGTTCGATTTCTGATGTAGAAGATCGTACGAGACGCAACTACAGAACATACTCTCTTAAACAGGAAAAACGACTTTCGATTTCTAATATAGAAGATCGTACAAGACGCAACTACAGAGCATACTCTCTTGGTCATGCAACATGATAATTGAATGACATAAATGCAAAGAACAAGAATAAAAACCAACAAAAATCAAGCTAACCAAACAAGTAAGCATTACCTAAGTCAAAATAATAAATTAAAAGAAAAGAAAGAAACTCACCTCGAGATCGCTTCCTAAATTATTTGTAGCACTTCGTGGCTATTACTTCGCGACCTATTTAGAATAGCTCAAGCAAAGAAGAACTAGAACTAAGGTTACCAAGAAGGAGGCAAAGAAAGAAAACAAGAGGATTTTTCAACTCTTATCTTTGGGATGAATGAAATAGGTGGAATAGGGTAGTTTATATAAGGCCCTCTTTCAAATAGTGTATCTATCTTTCCAATGTGGGATTATTCCTTCCCACACATGCCCACTTTAACATCTCAACAAATGAGACATTTCATTCATGTATGTCTTTCCTTTACACATTTCTTCTCTATGTATATTACTATCATACTAAACGAAATATTATTTTCATGAGTGCATCTAATTAATATTTTATACACATACTTTTCTATATTAATATCATACTAAAA
Organism: Tinospora cordifolia; assembly: GCA_030144865.1. NCBI lineage: Eukaryota > Viridiplantae > Streptophyta > Magnoliopsida > Ranunculales > Menispermaceae > Tinospora > Tinospora cordifolia. The sequence continues at coordinate 39,206 of JAJIYU010000265.1, read as the reverse complement.
ATACTATTTTCTTATTCAAATAGAGAAACATATATTTACCCAATAATTTTTATATGTCTATTATTAATCAATGTATATTCTTTTATACTTCTATGCTAACTGATTAATTGCATACCCATTACAAACATATATATGTATTTATATATAAATATATACGTGTATGTGTTTTAAATTCAAATTTCGGTTATTACGTCACTAAAATTTCAGGTATTACATAGACTGAGTCTCGACAACCTCTGGTCGAGACTGAAAAATTATAAAAATCATTTAAGTTTTGTAGAGTAAGTTTCAAAAATTTTTAGTCTCGATTGAAGATGGTCGAGACTCATTATAAAAGTCTTGGTCAGAAGTGGTCGAGACTCACTATAAGAGTCTCGACAGAGGTGATTGAGACACATAAAATGAGTCTCAACAGAAGGTGGCTGAAACTCACTACATGAGTTTCAGCAAGAGGTGGCCGAGACTTATATAGTGCGTCTCAGCCCTGTGCGGTTGAGACTCATATAGTGAGTCTTAGCCTTGTGCAACCGAGACTGTATTTGATTTTAATCCTTAAAAATTTAAATTTTTAAATCAAAAAATATCTCATTGTTCGTTTGGTCGCCAAAAACTCATCGGAATGGTCACCAACAACTTGTTAGAATCTCATCAGAAGTTCGCTGGAAATTAGAAAGATAGTAAGGTTTGAGTTATTAATAATATTAGTTAAGGTTTAATTAAGGGTATTTTAGGGTTTTAATAAAAAATGGGGTGAATATATTAAAATTTTAAATTAAGTGGGTTGAACTTAGTATTAGGGGTGAAGAAATATACTCTTGAGGTGATTTTAGCCCCACTCCATATATATATATATATATATATATAACTTTTACTTCTATCTTACTTGAGAAAGATTACCCCCTTCAACAGTATTAAAATAATGAAAATTTTATATGTTCTGAGTCTTCTCTTAGTTATGATAATAATAATAATTATTGGCTACACACACACACATATATATATATATATTATTTGACTTTTTATATTAAAATTATTCTTTCAAAATATTACACGTATCTTTTAGAAAGATTATGTAATTTACATATCATAAAATAATTAAAAGATATCAACATTACGTGATCAAATCATTAAAACTAAAAGCTTCTTTTAACAGGGTCTCGCGGCATTTGACCACATAGGTTAAATGCGTTGAGCGTTTGAACAAGGCCTTTTTTCAAAAAAAAAAATATTGTTTTATATAATCTTTTAATATTTTAATTTAAAAAATTATAAATATCACTTTGATCTATAAAAAAAATTCATTCCTTCAACAACAATTTTTTATACTTATTCTATCTTCGAATATATTCTCTAATTTTCAATCTTTCACTTTTTCAATATGCACAATTTTTATTATTTTTTGTTATAAAATGGATCCATTTGGTAATTATTTATCTTCCCAATATCAAAACACCAATAATCTTCAAACTCTTTAAAATTTTTCCTACCCATTTTTTCACCACAACTACAACTACAAACAAAACCTCTATCCTCTAAATGTTTTAAATCCCTAAAATATTTCTTACACTAATTTTTAAGTCCAAAATCAATAATGATTTTAATTGTCTTTTGATAAATATTTGTCATCAAATATGTTTCACTCATATTTAAATGCTAACTTAGAATGGCCATTTATTTTTTTAAATGCCTAAAAATTTTGATCAATCTTCCCGTAAGCAACCTCAAATTTAATCGAGATTGATTTCATCTATGATTCTTAAATTCTATCATTTTCCATGCAATCAAGGAGTGAGAACATTATTCATTTGGAGGAGCTAATAAAAGATATTGCAGACAAATGTCAATCATGGACTATAGAAGACGATAGTATGTTTATGAGTGTTTGGTTAACAATTTCAACAGATAATATTAAAGGCAATAAAAAAAACAAAACATTTTGAAAGCGAGATAAAGTGTACTTTAATGCAAATTACAAATTTGGCCCGCTAGAAACCTAGATTTTGTTAACCAACATTAGTTGTACCTTCTTCCTGCTATAAACGAATTTAATCAAGTGTAAAACAATTAATTGGTAGAGCATCATAGTGGTTGGAGTAATGACCAACTGAAGGAATATGCTCGAGTCATATATTATCAACAACGTAACAAATAATTTCACTCACATGATGTTTCATAAAGTTAAAAGATAATTCAAAATGGAGATCAAACACTTCTCATCACTAATTAAGAGAGAAAATAAGAATTAATGAATTTGATACCTATATATCTTTATCAAATGCAAATGCAAGTCTTGATGTTTACAATAATATAGTTAAAGTTCGTTCAATCAATCAAAAGCCCCAAAGAGAAAAGAAAAGCAAAGAAAAAGGCAAGGAGAATAGGATAACATCGTTGCAATAGAGCACAACAAAAGTGGGAACAAATGGTGAAGTAAAGACGCAAGAAACATGCTAAGATGCAAAATTTGCAAAAATCATATGAAATAGTTACAAATCATCAAATTTTGATGATGGGTACGAGTCATACTAATACTGAACAACTTGAGAATCATCGTATAATTTTTTATGTTATAAAAAGAAAATATAGTAATTTGTAGTCAATAATAAATTTATACAAAGTCATTGCATTAATTATTAATTATTTTATTAATTATATTAATTACTGATCGTTGTGTCGATTATGAATTGTTTTATACTTTAAAAAAAATTTAAAACATTTAAATATATTCTGACTTGAAAAATAAATTTATATTTTTCACCAAATCTAAAATTCAAATATTGTTTATTTAACAATGAATGATAATTTATATAAATAAATAATATGTAAATATTTTAAAAATTATATTTAAATATTAAAACCCTATTTTAAATATTTTAATAAATAAATTTCATAAATATAAATAAAAGAATATTAATAAATAATATTTTTTTATAAAAAAGTATATAATTTTTCAAAATTTAGATAATGTTTCTTTAAAATAAACAAAAAGGTGATTTCAATAATAAATAAACAAATTCTTTGGAATAAATAAATTATATAACTTTTCAAAAATTTAGATAATCACGTTGACTTTTTATTTGAATATAAATAATTTAAATTATGTACATTATAAAAAAATAATATATATATTATGTTTTATTTATATATTATTTATGATAAATAATTTAAATAATAAGTTGATGTAATTAAAAGTTTTATCCTATATAATTTAATAAACTATAAATTATTAAGATAGATAATTTAATAAATAAAAGTTTAATAAATTATTAATTTGATAGAGACATCAAATTTTTAAATTATAAAACTATTGAACATACCTTAATAATAATTTAAACACATTGTTTTAAAATTATTTATTCACAAAAAAGAAAAATATAATAATAATTAATAATCATTAATTCCGTCCTGAAAATCCTGAGCGGTGGCGGACCTGGCGGTGCTGCACACATAGATAAAATGACAGATCTGCCCGTATTCATTACATTGTTTCACGTTCAGTGCCATTTAGCCTTCGCTCAATCAGTTGCTAGTGCATGCCACGTGAAGCGCGTGCCAAGAGATGAAAATGCCAGCGTCATGATTAGCATGCCACGTCACGTGAAGCCTTAGTTCCCGTCAAATGACGATCATGCCCTCAAACTGTCCTACCCTTTAATCTAACGTATACACAGCCGACAAGGATAACAGAGAAAGATGTTTTACTTTGTTGAGCAACTTGAGGGAATGTTGATAGCTTTCATTTACATACATATATTTTTTAAAAAGCACTATTTTCTTTAAAAGATGGAAGAAAATATTCTTAAATTTTTTGTAATTATTTAGCCAAACATAAAAAATATTGTATCAGTTAATTATTTTTAAAATTAGCATATACAATTTTTTTATTATAAAATATTATATTTTTCAACAGTAAATAAATGAATTTTACTGAAAAATGGTAAACCTAACATAAAAGTTTATGTTATAAAATAAAAGAAAATTATTAGAAGATCAAGAAAATAAGAACTAGAGAGAATAGAAAATGAAGGAGAGCTTTTCATTTTCTCGATAAGAAGTTGAATTTCAACATTGATACAAACTTACAATGTAAGCACCCATTTATATAGATTTTAGGAATGAGGAGTTACGTCAATCATAATTACAATATTTAAATAATTCATTAATTTGGACATAAGGATTACAAAATTTTTAATATTAAAGGATTATAAAATACTAAATAGTAGGAGTTATAAAAACATTCAAGATAATTATTTATAACACTCTCCCTTTGAATGCATTTTATATGAGAATATGCTTCATTAAAACCTTAGTAGATAAAACCCAACGAAAAAAAAATCTAGAAGGAAAAATAGTACATATTCTTTTAGAGTCTTATACTATTGTTAGGATTGCCTCATTAAAAACCTTGCAAGAAAAATCTAGTGGAATAAAACCTTAGCTAAGGAAAAAAGAGTACAGTCCACTAATCAATAACTCCTTTTTATTCTCCACCTCATGATGACATGTGTAGACTTTCTTTTGTTGTCTTACTTGAAATATCTTGAGTCAGCACATCCAAATCTTATGCTTGCCAGAACTTTTACGAGCAAGTCTTCAAGATTTTCACTCAATCTTATTTGTTGAATATTAATTCCATCATTCTTCTGAAACTCATGTGTAAAGAAGAATCTCAGTGAAATATATTTGGTTCTATCACTTTTGATAAATCCTTATCGTAATCATGCAATACATATTGCATTTTCTTCATATGATGTTACCAAACAAGCTTTAATAATCGACAGTATTCTTGAATATGTTGGATCATAGATCTCAATTATACACATCATGACTTGTTTCATAAATTGTCAGAATCTCTTCATAACTTGTTTCATAGATTATCATTTGAAAAATCTGCTTCATGAATCATTATGACATTGCAATATCAGTATAAGTGAAAATAAATCATCTTTGTGGCCTTATTTTATGAGGATTCGATAAGAACTCAATATCTGCATTCTAGTCAACTTTTGTGTTGCTTTGCTTTTCTCGAAAATATAAAATTATATCATTTGTTTCTCGAAGATTGCAAAATATATGCTAAATGTCATTCTAATATCTTCGAGCTGGTGAGAGTTATATCTTGCAAGTAACTTGGTAGAGAAAACAATATCTAATCTTGTGCAATTTGTTAAGAGCATAAGTACATCAATGGTAATAAGATTTGATACTTCAGGACGAATAATTTTTTCTATCATGAAGATGAAGCAATAGTTGTCAACTTCAAATGATCTAATTACCATTTAAGAACTTAGTGATGTTTTATCCATCTAAAACTTTATGAATAAACTTAATGACGGATAAGAACTCAACTTAAAAAATTATCAATCTACAGGTTGAGATAGAATTTTATTTTTCCAAGATCTTTCATATCAAATTTCTTCAAATTTGATATTTTTTCTATTTCTTCACTAGTTCCTACATGGTTATATCATTCAACTAGTAAATAACAAAAACATTCATACTAAACACGAATTAATAAATGTAATTATAGTATGAATATATAAATATGATTACTAATAACAATCAACATGATTTTAAAAGATGTACATAAATAATCAAGTAATATGATAATGTTAAATATTCTAAAATTTATATTTCGAAGCATTTGCTTCAAGCATGCATTTTAAATCCTTCAGGGATTCTAATCATTTCGGGATTTTTCATATATATCATCATCCATGGACCAAATTTCTTTGAAAATTTTCATAGAATATTACTTTACATCCAACACATCATATACTATCAAGTGTAAAAATATTTCTCATTCGTCAATGAGTTTAAATTGGTCATTTTTAATGTTGACATTATTCCACAATCTAGAGTGTGGGATCCCCATTTTATAGAATATCAATGGACACTTTGAAATGTCATGAGCAATATTCATTTTCATTCAATATTTCACACATATATTGAATTTATGATATTTTTTTACATACGAGGCATACTATGTCGTTTTATTAGACATTTATATCAAATGTATTTTGTTTAGAAAATGTCTAATTTTTTAATATATATCTCTTCAAGAGATATTTATGCCTCAGAATACTCACGTCCCCAGTTTATTCTATTCTATGAAATATTTAATTTTCAATTCATGAGACATATAAACAGAATATTATTTTATTTCTCTTTAAGAATATTTTACAAATGTGTCCTTTGACTTAACCGGTCAATCACACTTCAGGTGTGTCAAATTTTCACAAATAACTTGTGCATCAGTTAACTGATTATATATTTGCACATGATTGATCTTGTGAACTACCAATTGGTTTTCAACTTCTAATTTGAGATTCATGTTCATATAGTCGAATGATCTTGTGAACTATCAATTGGTTTTCAACTTCTCTTTTGAAATTCATATTTACATAGCCTCATATCACACTAGCAATTTTATATGTCATTATTTCAAAATTAGGTTTCCTCCCCCTAATGACAAGAAAATTGCTTTACTGAATCATGATATGATAGAAGTATCATGTTGAGGTTTCGAAAAAAATTTGGTCAATGAGCAAAAATATAAATATATTTGTGTCAAAGAACTTTTTGCTCCCAATCACAATATATTTCAATCGATCTCATATGTCTGTATAATAAACCAAGAGGAAAACCAATTGTTCTTCGAGAACATTTATCTACTAATATTAAAATTGCTATTCAAGAGCAGTTATTTGTCAATATATTAATTGTTCTTCGAGAACAATTTTAGCAAAATATAAGTCATTACTTTGTCACTACAAATATGTCGCATTCGTAAATATAATAGTTACTCGTAAGGAGCCATTAATAATTTTCTCAATTTCAGCATATTTTTTATAAAGACATTGATCAATCATATGGTGATACTACAGGTATTCAATCAATATTAATTTATTTGATACATAATGCAAACATTTTATAATATATAATTTCATGTGTTATAATAAAAACATTATTCCACTTCAGAAAAATAGTAACAGTTATAACTATATTATCAACAATTATAACCATTTTTATAGTTCATAAAATAATTTCATTTATGACATATGCATATAAAATATATCAAAGTGTAATTTTTCATCATTATTTTTTTGTCATATCAATATTTGAATACTTTTTCAGGAGCATATTCAACATCAAATAGTATTTTTCTTTAATATTATTTCATGACATTTTAATATTTAAATATTACATGATTCATTGTATGATCAAAATAAACTTTAAGTTTAATTGATCAGGTAAGATAACATTTTTATGTGCAGATTTAATTATGATGAATCTTTTAATAATGTTTATCATGAAATATTTATAAAATTGATTTGAAGCAATATATAAATGTTGAATAAAAATATTAAATAATAAAATAAAATGTATGTTTTAAAGATAATACTAATTTATAATCAATTTTTTCACTTAAAAAAATGGTAAAATAAAATTTTTTCAGATGCTCTATTACAATTAGATCATTTCTTAATTAGCTTCTGACTAATTTAGAAATCTATAATTATTTATGTAGGTTCATATGCAAAATTTAATCTGGTTACATACAAAACATTATAACTTTGACATTTCAAAATATTTCAATAGCTTCTAGCTAGTTATAATTATTTTATAATTTTATTTTCAATGGCTTTGTTCTAAAAAATCTCACTAACAAAGCCCTTTTTAATAACCAATAACCAAAACTTTATTTTTCAATAATTTTAAGCTATAAAGTATTTATTTTATTATATAGCTTTAGGCTATGAATTTTTTTTTTAAATATTATGATATATTTTGTATATAATTGGTATTGCAACTTCATCAAGTGCAATCAGCAATACAATCATAATATTTTTTGTATTTAAACAAATAAAAATAATAAGATTTTGACTAAATCTCTCTTCCTTTTTTTTTTCTGTATAGCTTCAAGCTATATATATTTCAATCATAAAGTTTTCTTTTATTTATATGAAAATCAAAATTTATTTAAAAGAAAATTCAGTCAATATACATGATTGAAATAATTCTAAATATTTTAAGGGCTATATATATATATATAATTTCAATCAAATACATAGTTTTTTCATGTAGCTTGATATATAAACAAAAATATTATATCAAGCTAAATAGACTTAATAAAAATAAATAATGAAAATCACAATTTTAATTTAGATAAAAATATCATCTTAGAGTTATTTTTCAATTTAAAAAAATAATCTCATTTAATTTACAATCTCTTTATGCCTTATATCATGATATTAATTATTTGAAAACAATGATCACTATGGTATGAAAATTATTCTTATTTTAATCACTATAATATTTTTTTAATATTGTAGCAATTATATTCATGTTCATATCAATAATTATTAACAAATCAATATTCATTTCAGAGAATGTATAACACTATTTGGACGAAATTTTTTTTAATCAAAATAATTTTTATTTTGCTCATGCATCAAAATATGCAATTTAATACTTATATTCATAAGGATCAATCATTTTTCATAATATTAATGAGATAGATGTATATTTATCATATTTGATAATATTAAATATTTATACATTAACATCCATATATAATTTACAAATGAACACACATATATAATTGTTACAAAATTATATTAAGAAATAATATATGAATGTTATTTTCAAATATTCACATTTTGATTTTTCTTTCCAAAAGGTACTATTTGTATGAGTTGGTAGGACAACCTCCAGGAAAGAGCGGTGAGACAGAGTCTTCTTAAATAACTGGCTTCCTAGAGCGAGATAACCCATCTCCCTTTCAGTGTTTAACTTTATTCGGGACAAGACTTACTTACTATCAACTCAAACTTATAGTACTGTTTGTATTATAAAAATCAAGAATAGAACAAAAGTAATTGATTATATATTAAATCAATATTCATTTGTCACATTTTGACTATTGATTTTTGATGTAGAATATCGTACAAGACGTAACTACAGAGCATACTTTCTTGGTCAATGATATTATATATAATTTATACTAAATCATACATATATACAAAATATATGCATCATTCAAATAATAATATAAAAATCAATCTTACAAATTAAAAACATACCTTCGAACTTTCACCTTCGAAGCTCTTGTTTCTTTGATTTTCAAGAGATTTTCATCAAAAGTGTGATTGTGCTGATAACGTGTTATAAAATAAAAGAAAATTACTAGAAGATCAAGAAAATAAGAACTAGAGAGAATAGAAAATGAAGGAGAGCTTTTCATTTTCTTGATAAGAGGTTGAATTTCAACCTTGGTACAAACTTACAATGTAAGCACCTCTTTATATAGATTTTAAGAATGAGGGGTTACATCAATCATAATTACAATATTTAAATAATTCATTAATTTGGATATAAGGGTTACAAAATCTTAAATATTAAGCGGTTACAAAATACTAAATAGTAGGAGTTATAAAAGCATTCAAGATAATTATTTATAACAGTTTAGATTTATTCTCATATTCTTTTTTCATCTTTTTTTTTAATCTAACCAAACAATGAAGAAGTATATATATATATATATATACATGTATATATATTAATGGATTACAAATTTTTAATTTACATTTGAATTCAAGTTTAATTACATTCTATTTATTTATATTTATTAAGTAGGTCAACAACCCAAACGTTTTCTCCATGTCAAACTTTCAATGAATTAATCTCACCCATAAAAAAGAAAAAATACACCTTTTGATAAAGGGTTGAATTCTAAGATAGCCTATTCTTTAGGAATTGTCAAAATAAATAGAGCGAGTTAAAATTTAATATAACAATTAAGTAGAATTTTCTTATTCTTCTAGACCTTATATCTCAACTTGAATTAGAAATGCAAACAAACTAAAAAAACTATTAAATTTTTTGAAAAAAATATTTTTCCTATTTCTTAAATAGAATCGACAAAACTCAACTTTATTATAATCTTTTCATCTCTAATTTTACTTAAAATAAGGAAAGCGGTTTTTGTTATAAATAATAATATTAAAATATTGAATGCTTTTGTAACCCATTTAATATTTAGTATTTTGTAACCTCAAATTTCGTCCAAATTAATAAGATTATTCAAATATTATCATTATAAGTAATGTAACCCTCCATTCTAAGAAAACTATATAAAAGGGGTCTTGAGTCTCAAAGAAATCATCAGCAAAGAGAATAATTCTATCTTGAAATTCTTTATTCTTTCTAGTGTTCTTCCTCTTTTCTTAAAGAAATTTTTGTATTTTTTAATTTGTTCTAGTTTGATTCATAACATGCTAACAGCATGATCTCGCTCTTTAAGATCAGCTTCAGAGATACAAGAGTTTTAAAGAAAAAGCTTGAAGGTATACTTTAATTTATGTGATTAAATATTTGAGTAATACATTTTGTTTGCATATGTATGGTTATTTATATATAATATTATATACTATTAATTATATATACTGTCATTGACTAAAAAGTATGCTTTGTAGTTACATCTGGTACGATTTTCTACATCAGAAATCAAAAGTCAAATAAATACATTTATTTAATTATCACTTGATTATATTCTATTCTTGATTTTTATAAATAGTACTATAAGTTTAAGTTGATAATAGGTAAGCCTTGTCTCGAGTACATCTAAACATTGAAAAGAAAATGAGTTATCCTGTCCTAGGAGGCCAGTTACTCTAAGTAGATTCTGTCTCACCCCTCTTTCTTAGATGTTGTCCTACCAATTCATACAAATAGTACATTTTGATTAAATATCAAGATGTGAACATATATATAATTAATATTATTTATTATTAACTAACATATATATAACTTATCTATTTCATTAAAATAGATTAAAAATTATTTTTTAAATAGTCACATTCTAATATATTTTGTATATCTTGTGAAGCAACATGTCAAATTTTACGAAGTTAGAATTAGTGACAATTGATATTTCGAGCAAAAATTATTTATCATGAATTTTGGATGCTGAAATTCATCTTGATGCAATGGGTCTTGGGGACACCATGAAAGAGGGAAATAATGAATTTCTGCAAAATTGTGCCAAGGCAATAATTTTTCTTCGTCACCATCTCCATGAAGGATTAAAAATTTATTACCTTAAAACAAAAGATCCACTTGAATTGTGGAAATGTTTAAAAGAAAGATATAACCACCAAAAGACAGTAATTCTTCTAAAGCTTATTATAACTAGATATATCTTCTGTTACAAGACTTTAAAAGCATGAGTGAGTATAACTCTGTTGTATTTAGAATTATCTTTCAATTATTATTGTGTGGAGAGAAGATCACTAATGATGATAAGTTAGAAAAATATTCTCTACTTTTCATGTCTCGAATGTGTTCTTGCAACAGCAGTATCAAAAGAAAGGATTTAAAAAATATTCAGAGCTAATTTCATGCTTTCTTGTGGCTAAACAAAATAATGAGCTGTTAATGAAAAATCATGAAACTCGTTCAACTGGTTCTACTTCATTCCCTGAAGTGAATGTAGTAGCATCAAATAATACTGAACATGGAAGAAGTTATGGTTGTGGCTGTGGTCGTAGACGCGGTCGAGGTCGACATACATATCATGGTGGTTATGAAAACTCTTCTCGTTATAAAAATATTATCAACCACCACAAGTGAAAAAATAATGAGAAGAAATAAGAAAAAGAAAAAAGAGTTTCAAAGAATTCTGAAAATGTATGCTATAAATGTGATATGAAAGGACATTGGTCATGTACCTGTCGTATGTCAAAACATTTTGTTGATCTTTATCAAGCATTATTGAAAGAAAAACACAAAAATGTGGAGACAAGTTTTATTTTTCAAAATGATGACATTGACCAAAATATTCTTGACATGACACATTTAGATGTAGTAGATTTCTTTAGAAACTCAGAAGGAAGATGTGACTAAACGAAGATGAATTTTGAGATTTTATTTTCGTTTGATTATGTGTATCACTTTTTGTATGTTTATTTTCAATGTGTGTTGCTTCTTTGTGTTTAGTTGGAATCAAGATCAAAGATGAACATATTTGTCTTATAGACAGTGCTATGACACATACCATACTTACAAGTAAAAAATATTTTTCTTATTTGCTTATGTAATGTTAGCACAATATTTAACAGTGCAAAATTTATTGAAAGCTCTGAAAGAGCTAATTTATTATTACCTGAAAGAAATAAGATTATTATATGCGATGTACTACTCCCTACTAAGTCTCGAAGAAACTTCTTTAGTTTCAACGATGTCATAAAAAATGGAAATCATATCAAGATAATTAATGAAGGAAATATTGAATACTTTTATATTACAAATGTGGTATCGGGTAAGAAATATGTGTTAGAAAAATTATCACATTTTTTTTTCTGGTTTATACTACACAAATATTACAACAATTGAGATAAATACTACAGTAAACCAAAATTTTACTGATCTAAATATTTTTAATTTTGGCATGACCAATTAGGACATCTCGATTCTATAATGAAGCGAAAAATCATTGAGAATTCACATGAACATTTACTTAAGAACTAAAAGATTCTTAACTATAGTGAATTCTTATGCGCTGCATGCTCTCAAGGAAAGTTTATTATTAAACTATCACCGACTAAGGTTGGAATTGAGTTTCTTGCATTTCTAGAATGTATACAATGTGACTTATGTGGGCCTATTTACCCATCGTGAACCATTTAGATATTTTATGGTTTTAATTGATGCATCTATAAGATGGTTACACGTGTCTTTATTATCAACTCGTAACTTACAGATTACAAGATTACTTGTTGAAATAATACGGTTAGGAGCTCAATTTTTAGACTATCTGATCAAGAAAATACGTCTTGATAATGCTAGTGAATTTACATCTCAAGCTTTCAATGATTATTGCATATTAGTTGGGATTATTGTTGAACATCTCGTTGCTTATTTTCATACACAAAATGGTTTAGTAGAATCATTTATGAAGCACCTCCAATTAATAGCTAGACCATTGATTATGAGAACAAAACTCCCTGTTTCTGTATGGGGACATGTTATTTTGCATGCAACAACTCTTATATGCATCAGGCCAATGAATTATCATAAATTCTCATCTTTGCAATTGGCTTATGGTTAAGAGCCAAATATTTTCCATCTAAGAATTTTTGGATGTGCGGTATTTGTTCCAATTGCTCCACCACAACGTACTAAGATTGGTCTTCAAAGGAGGTTAAGTATATATGTTGGATATGATTCTCCATCAATAATTAAGTATCTTGAACCAGTGACTCGAGATATTTTTATACCATGATTTGTTGATTGTCATTTTCATGAGACTGTTTTTCCAACATTAGGGAGAGAGAATAAATAGTTGAAAAAAGAAATAGATTGAAATGCTTTATCATTATCCAAATTTGATCCTCGAACAAAGCAATGTAAACATGAAGTTCAAATGATAATTCATTTGCAAAATATTGCAAACAGATTGCCAGATGCATTCACTGACCTTAAAAGAGTGACTAAATCTCATATACCAGCTGTCAAGGCTTTAACTCATACTAAGTCCTTGAAGGATAACTTGTTGAAAATGAATCTAAGACATGCCTGAAGCATGGTAGACCAATTGGTTTCAAAGATAAAAATCCTCGAAAAAGAAAATGAGCAATTGATAAGGATGTCCAAATAGATGAGGTAGATATTCCTAAGGAAATCAGTGACGTGACTAATAATGAAACCCCAGAAGAGGTACATATACTTGAAAATAATAAAGAAATCTCATTTAGTTATGTCACCACGAGGATGAGATGGAACTGAAAAGAAAAGGTTGTTGATGATATCTTTGCATATACAATAGTACTTGATGTTTTTAATGAAAGCGAGGATCTTGAACCTAAATCTATTGAAGAATGTTGTAAAAAACATGAATTGTTGGGACCCCTTCCCTAGGCCAAAGGGCGGCTCGACCGGCATAGTGGCCCGACGAACTCATTTACTATGTCAAGTTCGCCCAAGCACTATTAAGCCCTTTTTCAATCTCATACAACAAATGATATCAGAATAATTCAAAGACTTAGAACGAAAGTAAATAACATACGAAAAGTAAACATCATATTACATGTCTGTCTTATTCAAAGTACATAGTTGACCATTTATACATACATAAGGAATGACCAACCTCTAATCAAAAGACCAAAAAGGAACAGAAAGCGTAAGGGAGCTAGGCGATCCACATCTTTCCCTTTATCAGCCACCGAAGAACATAAAATATTAATAGAGTAGTGAGCCTAAATCAACGTCGCTCAGTGAGTAGTAAGAACAAAATGTCAACCATAACTAGCATTCCAAAATAGTGCATGTATGCATGAGCAGTAAAAATAATGTAATATTCGAATGCATGGCATAGTATGAAAGTAGTCATAAATAGTGCAACAGTTTCATAAAACATCTCAAATCCATGCCAGTTAAAAATTGTATCCAGGCTAGAATCAAATCAGCAAACCCAACCTATGGTTATCGCTCGAGTGGGTCCTGAGTTAGGCATACTAGCTACTCAAGCAGGTCGTTAGTACCCTAACCCTGACGCTTGACCCTCAAGTGCTGTGACTCGAGCGAGTTCTGAGGCTAGGGGCACTGATTATGTGCCCTAACCCCGATGCTCGATCCTCGAGTCTAATTCCAATCATATCATGAACCCTGACCCCAATGCTCAGCCCTCCAGCCTATGGTTTCATTACTCCTGTACATCTACGCTTTTCAAAATTTATTCAAATATATCTCAATCTCATGAAACCATTTAAACCATATCATTTCACATAAGTTTTATGCAAGGAACACAAGTCATAGAAACACTTGAATCGAACTACTCGCCTCGAGTCCTGTGCACCGATGTCCTGTCGACACTCGGTCGAGTCTCGCAGTGCTCACTCAAATCTGCATTAATTAAACGCAATCTTAGTTCTTTCTATACTATGGCTTAATCTCTAATTCCACTATCTCTAATTGATCTCGATCGACCCAAGTCGTTTCGGTCAATCGATCAAACCTGGTCAAACTTGGTCAATTGGTCAAATATAGTCAAACTTAGTCATCTTTAGTTAATTTGGGTCCAATTAGGTCAAATTAGGTTAATTTGGATCAAAATTGGGTCATTTAGGTCAAAATCTCCAAATTTCAACACTTAGCCCAATTTCAAGCTTTTGCCCTCTTTGGCAGTGAACTTGTCAATTTTTCTGCGACTAATCCATAAGTCGAATTTGTGTAAAACATTTCATATTTCATCTACACTACCTAAACCTTGACCAAAATTTTAATTTCTAATTTTTGGATGACATTTGCTAAGGTTTCTAAGTGCATTAAGAGGGACTGTGAAATCCCATATTCTCTGTGATAGGCAGTCATTTAGTGAATTGGTTGACCTACATTCCAAATTCAGAATGGCTTGAAATTTAGTACACATAATATTGACATGTCCAATGACCTCTCTACCAAATTTCAGCTCAAATTACCTACATTGGGTCAGTCAATTAGTCTTTTACTTTTTTGCCATGCAACAGATTGTTCAAATGGTTTAGATTTCCTATGATTTTCAAGTGCTTATCTACTCTTATTCTAACATCAATTCGGGATTTTTTTCACTATTGTTGTAAGGGTTTAGATTCTAGATATCTGATTAATTCAGTTCTATCCAAAACAGCAAGCAATTATAATCATAAACACTCTCAAATATATCTCTAAAACATAACCTGCATAAAGGTTCTTTGGAACTATTTCTAAGTCCCAGAACATCTAACTAATATGACATATTTGCAAGCATAGAAAACTCAAACTATAAAGGCTTATGATTCAAGATTTATACCCTTTCGTAGTTCCAAGTATGAGGTTTAAAACGCCTTAGATCTCGATCCAAACGAACACCTCTAGGTACTCTAAACACTGCCTCCAATCAGGTCCCAAAGTCTATTTTCTGCAGAAACTGTTGAAACAGTTGATCAAATAGTCAACTTCATCACCTTACAAAACGTGGTTAGGATCTCATATTCTTATTTCTACCACTTGGAGATTGAAATAAACTTAATAAGGAAGAAAAAAAGGGTTTTACCTCAAGAACGAACCCTTAATAGCCTAGGAATTAGCACTCCAAAGATTGGATCAACACAGGTTTCTCTATTTTCTAGGTTCCCAATAGTGTTGAGCAACACTGTTCTTGGCTATTTCAGCTTCAAACGGTTCTAGGATTCGACCAATTGCTTGTGAGATGTTGTAGAGGATGGCAAGGGCTTTCCAAAGAGCCCTAAATCACTAAAAATGGTTACAGATTAAGGGAGAAATGGATGGTTAAAGAGGGATTGCAGGAATTGGAAATGAGATTTTCTGCTGCAACCTTGACGACCAACACCTTTCATGCTCATTTTCCTCTCTGGTGATTATGCGTCTTGACAAAGGGTTTGGAGGTTCTTTGAGAGGGTTGTAAGAGCTTAAAAACAAGCTAAATTTTAAGGAAATCAAATAAGGAATGAAGGAGATACAAGCTCTTCAATGGGGGTTGCAGAAACTGTAAATCTACTCAAGGATGCGATTTTGTTGCATGTTGGGGTGGTTTGCATGCCAAATAAGAGTGCCACGTGGCCCATGTGTTCCTATGCAAGATGACTAGTTGGTACTCTCTATTGGCCTACTAAAGAAGTGGAGTTGATGGGTAAACTTGGGGTTTAAACTAGGTGCTTTGCTGGTTTTCTCTCATAAAAAATTCCCAAAAATGCTAAAAAATCATGCAAAAATTTGAAAATGAAGGGGAGGGGAAAGGAAAGGGGCGCGTGGGCCGGCTAGGCAAACGAGCCTGTTAGGAAGAGTTCCTCTTCCTCTGTTTCTGTTTCTATTAGGAAGAGTTCTTCTGTTATAAAATAATAGAGTTTTCAATTTCAAATAGTTTAGTTAGTTAGATGGTTAGCAGTCAGTGGAGTTAGTTATCAAGAATGCCACGTGCTGGTCATTAGCCAACTGTAATCTTGAATAAAAGGAAGATGTATTTCCTGTTACAGATAATGAACCAATTTCCTCTTTGCTCAGTACAGAGCCTACTTTTTCTTCTTTCTTTATCTGATATGGTATCAGAGCCATTCTTGACAAACGTCAATGGCTTCTGGATCATCTTCTTCTGCAAGATTAGAAAAACAAAATCAATCAAGTTCAAGTGGAGGTGTTAGTGATGTTGCTTCTAAAGCTAAGGCATTGAATTTCAACATGCCAATCAAGCTTAATGGATCTAACTATCCATACTGGAAAGCTCAAGTGAAGTCTACCATAAATGTTCTTGGATTGAAGAACTTGATCTCTGAAGATTCAAATCTGCCAAAGAAATTTTTTGTTAATAATTCTTTTGAATTTACAAATCTAGAGGTGAGTGAAGAATATGATATATGTCATAGATTTGATCAGATGTTGTTATGATGGTTATTCTCTTTAATTAGTGAAACAGTAAGAGGACAAGTTACAAATTGTGAAATTGCATTGGAAGCATGGATACACTTGAGAAACTATATGCTCAAAGTTCTATGGCACGAACTGTTCAAGTTGAAACAACAGTTAAACTCTTTGAAGAAAGGCTCCTTGACAATTGTTGAGTATGCTCTCAAGATAAAGAATCTAGGTGTAGAACTAAGATCAATTGGACAAGTGATCACAAATTCTAATCTAATTCAGAACATCTTAAATGGTGTTGGTCATGAATATGATCCTGTGGTTGTGTTGATTACTTCACAACAACATACAATGTCATTGCAAGAAGCTTAGTACTTACTGATGGTACATGAATAGTGAATAAAACATCTAAACATTGTTGTAGCCACAGATCTAACCACAACATTTGCTAATCTTGCTGCTGATGTTGGTGACAAGAAGTATCAATCGCAATGTAATGAAAAATTTGGTGGAAGAGAAAATCGTGGTAAACGTAACAGAGGAGGTAAATCTGGTTGAGGAGGATAGAAAGTTTATTGTCAAGTGTGTTCAAAACCAGGTCATATGGCACTCCAATGCTATCACCGTTTTAATCAAGCATATCAACCGCCACAGTAGTAATTCAATCCACAGCAACAACATAAAACAAATTCACAAAGTTCAGCACCTCTGCAATTTTTTCTTCAGCAGGCTAACTTCAGTCAGGGTTCTTCAATCTATGCTCCTGAATTAATTCTTGATTCAACCTGGTACATGGACTCCGGTGCTACCAATCACATGACAATAGATCCAACTAATCTCGCAACAAAATCAGAGTATAAAGGTAATTCTAAAGTTTTCGTTGGTAATGGTAATACACTAGATGTCTTGCATAATGGCCATAAATCAATTCCATCATCATATCCCTCACATGAGTTGCATCTTAACAATATTCTTCATGTTCCTAACCTTACTAAGAATTTAGTAAGCATCTCACAATTTATCAAAGATAATAATTCAATTGTTGAGTTTTATGATAATTGTTTTGTGGTAAAGGAAAAATATACTAAGAGCATTTTGCCCCAAGGTCGGGTTAAGGATGGTTTTTATCATCTTGATCTTCCTCAACTTTCTTTGTCTCATTCGACTACATCACCAAAGTCTGATATATCTCATTCTTCATTGTTTGCTACTGTTTCAAATAATTCTCCATCATCCTTATTTCCTTTTTCTCATGCTTTGACTGCAAAACATGTACAATGTAATAATTGGCATGCCAAACTTGGGCATCCATCACAAAATATTTTGCACAAAGTCTTGAACAAAATTTGTTTGCCCATGTCTAGTTCTACTTCTGATTTTTGTGATTCTTGTAAAATTGCAAAATCACTTAAACTTCTTTTTGCATCAAAAGAAATCACAGCAACTACACCATTTGAACTTGTATATTCAAACCTTTGGGGACCAGCTCCACTGTTATCATCAAATGGTTTTCATTATTACATAATTTTTGTTGATGCCTTTACTCGATACACCTCATTTTATCTATTGAAATTGAAATTTGATGCTTTCTCTGCTTTTCTACATTTTTTAAGACATATAGAACATCAGTTTCACACTAAAATAAAATTATTTCAATGTGGCATGGGTGGCAAATTCAAGTCCTTTGAAAAATATTTCAATGAAACTGGCGTTAAGCTAAGGTATTCGTGTCCTTATACACATCAACAAAATGGTGTTCCTGAAAGGAAACATCCCCAAATTACTAAAATGGGACTTACCTTACTTGCTCATGCATATTTACCTTTGAAATATTGGGAAGAAACATTTCATACTGCTGTGATTCTTATCAATTCATTATCCTCCTCTGTTCTTAATTTCATTTCTCCTTATAAGAAACATTTTCATAAGGTTCCAGATTATCATTTCTTCAAAACTTTTGGATGTGCCTGTTTTCCTTTTCTTCGATACTATAACAAGTCTAAACTTGATTTCCATTCTTCAAAGTGTATCTTTCTTGGTTATAGCAATTTTCATCATGGCTATAAGTGTCTTCATCCTTTGAGAAAAAATCTTTATTTCGAGGCATGTGGAATTTAATGAGGCTGATTTTCCTTTTCAATCCTTGTTTCCTTCTTCTACTAAATCTTCTTCAAATCAAAACTCTTCGTCCTCATACTCATTCATTAATTTTTCTGTTTTTACTTCAAAATCCTCTTCAAATTTTAATAACCACAATACATTATCACAACTCTCAACATCATCTATTACACCCTCATGCTCACCAAACATAACCAGCCATGATTCTCCATCAACCATAAACATCACACCACCACCACCAGTCACTACTTCCTGCAATAATCCCATTAGTACTCAAACTGCACCTTGTACACAGAATTTTTCAACCCATCCAATGCAAACAAGATCAAAGAGTGGAATCTATAAACCAAAGGCACTTCTTACCAATTCACCTTATGCTTTAATTACCACATTGGAACCAAAAAATGTTTTTGCTGCTTTGTCTGATACACAATGGCTGAATGCTATGAATGAAGAGTTTCAAACTTTACAAAATACTAGCACATGGTCTCTAGTTCCTTCCTCATCTGTTGTCCAACCAATTGGATGCAAATGGGTATTTAGAGTGAAACAAAATTCAGATGGATCTATTTTGAGATGCAAAGCTTGTCTCATTGCCAAAGGTTTTCATCAAACACCAGGTGTTGATTATTTTGATACTTTTTCTTCGGTGGTGAAGTCATCAACCATCTGTGTTGTGTTTACTTTAGCTGTCACATATGGTTGGTCTATTCAACAAATTGATATTAACAATGCCTTCTTGAATGGTACTCTTCATGAAGAAGTGTACATGGTTCAACCTGAGGGATTTGTTAATCCTCGTTTTCCTATACATGTGTGTAAGTTGCACAAGGCTCTGTATGGATTGAAACAAGCTCCACGAGCTTGGTTTAACACTGTCAAAAATGCGTTGCTTGCTTGGGGATTTTTGAATTCATTATCTGATGTCTCTTTGTTTTACAAAAGAGATCAAGGTCATATATTTCTCATTCTCATTTATGTTGATGATATTTTGATAACGGGATCTAATCCTTCTCAAGTTCAACAAGTTATTGTAAGTTTGCAACATAAGTTTGCAGTTAAGACTATGGGTGAGGTTGGCTATTTTTTGGGATTTGAAGTTTTTCGAAATTCTAGTGGCCTGTACTTAACTCAACATAAGTATATCTTGGATCTGCTTGTGAAGACAAATATGGTGGACTGCAAACCAGCACCAACACCCTCAAGTTCTGGATCAAAACTCTCTTTTTTTGGTGGTGTGCCTCTTTCAGATGTTACCTTATATCGAAGTACTATTGGAGCACTTCAATATTTAACTAATTCAAGACCAGACATTTCTTACATTGTTAATCGTCTAAGTCAATTTCTTGTTGCTGCAACTGATACTCATCAATCAGCTTGTAAAAGGGTACTTCAATATTTGAAGGGTACTTGTTATCTTGGACTTCGTTTTCAACCTACTTCTCGTTTAAGCTTGGAAGCTTATTCCGATGCTATTTGAGCAACTGATATTGATGATTGAAGGTCCACTAGTGGTACTTGCTTGTTTCTTGGAGGTAATCTTGTTGCTTGTCATCTTAGAAAGCAAAAAGTTATGTCTTGATCTAGTACTAAAGCAGAATATCATACTTTGGCTATGGCTACTATTGATATACTTTGGCTTCATTCCTTGATTACTGAGTTAGGTATTTCTTTATCTGGGTGTCTCATTCTTTGGTGTGATAAGACAGTGCTCAATCTCTAGCGCATAATCCCGTGTTTCATGTTCGTACTAAACATATTGAAGTTGATGTGCACTTTGTTCATGAGAAAGTTGTTGCTGGATAGTTGGAACTTCGTTATGTGCCCCCGTCTTACCAAGTTGCTGATATTTTTACAAAGTCTCATCCAGTTAAGTCTTTTTCTTATTTTTCTTTCAAACTAAACCTCATTGTTTCACCTAGGTTCAGTTTGAAGAGGGATGTTAGGAAGAGTTCCTCTGCCTCTATTTTTGTTTCTATTAGGAAGAGTTCATCTGTTATAAAATAACAGAGTTTTCAATTTCAGATAGTTCAATTAGTTAGATGGTTAGCAGTCAGTGGAGTTAGTTATCAAAAATGCCACGTGTTGGTCATTAACCAACTGCAATCTTGTATAAAAGGAAGATGTATTTCGTGTTACAGATAATGAACCAACTTCTTCTTTGCTCAGTACAAAGCCTACTTCTTCTTCTTTCTTTACTTGATAGGACCGACCCATGCGCCTGGGCCAGTTTCGCGTGGGCTGCTGGCCCACGTGCCTGGTTCGCTTGGGACGGGTCTCGGCCTATCTCGCCAACCCATTCGGCTTAGGCTCGTGAGCCCGAGCCAATTCTCGGCCCGCACGGGCCTAATGGCCCATGCGACAGAGATTTCATTTTTTTTTGTTTTATTTATTCCTTTCCTCTTTGTTTTTTTTTGTTTTTGTATATATATATACGTATTTATACTTGATTTTTACCATTTTTTTCTAAGAATTCATTTAATCTATTTCCACTTCAATTTCTTCAAAAATCTCTAATTATATACCATTCTTATCATTTATACAATATTTTTCCTAAAAATTGAATAATTCACCCAAAAATTAGAATTTTCTCTTAAAAATTTTATTAATTACTCTAAAAATTTCATAATCATTCTGAAAAATCATATTTCTCCAAAAATTATATTTTCTTATAATTTCATCTATTTTTCTCTTAAAATTGTATTTTTGGACAATTACTCTAATTTTCTTCAATAAATAATTTAAAATTAGGTAAAATTGAAAAAATTCATATACTTTCATTAAAAATTTTAAAAAAATACATATATCAAACCCGATAATTTTTGTGTATCAAATCATGGGCCATCACATGACTGACAAAAATGAAAAGATGCAATCCAGGCAGAGTTAGACTCACTCGCAAAATAAAACGTTTTTGGACCTGTAGTCCAAATACCTGAAGGTTTGACCCCTATAGGGTATAAATGAGTTTTTGTGCAAAAATGAAGTGAGAATAATTAAGTCGTAAGATATAAAATACGACTTGTTGTACAAGGTCTTACCCAAAGACTAGGTATTGATTATGAGGAGACATATTCTCCTATGGCCGATGCAATTACATTTAGACATCTTATGAGTCTGTAGTCCAAGAAAAACTTGAAATTGCGTCTAATGGATGTAGTAACAGCCTACTTATATGAATATTTTGATAGTGATATTTATATAAAAATCCAGAAGGATTTCAGATGCTTGCAACATCTAACTCAGATTCTTGAAAAATTTATTCAGTTAAGTTACAAAGATCTTTGTATGGACTAAAGCAATCTAAATGAATGTGGTATAACCATCTTAGTGAGTATTTGTCTAAAGAAGGTTATAAAAATGATCCAATTTATCCATGTGCTTTCATCAAGAAAACTAGATCTACATTTGTTATAATTGTTGTATATGTTGATGATTTGAACATTATTCGAAGTCCTGAAGAACTTCCAAAAGTAGTAGATTATCTAAAGAAAGAATTTAAAATGAAAGATCTTGGTAAAACTAAGCTTTGTCTCAGCTTGCAGATCGAACATTTATGAAGTGAAATTCATATTCATCAATCAACTTATACGAAAAAGATCTTAAAATGATTTTACATGGATAAAGCCATTCATTGAGTACTCCAATGGTAATTCGTTCAATTGATGTGAATAAATATCCTTTTTGGCCTCGAGAAGATGATGAAGAACTACTTGGTCCTGAAGTACCATATCTTAGTGCCATTGGTGCATTAATGTATCTTGCTAATAATACAAGACCTAATATAACATTTTTTGTAAATTTATTAGTAAGATATAGTTCTTTACCTATATTGAGACATTAGAATGGAGTTAAATATATATTTAGAGATCTCTGAGGCACAATTGATCTGAGTTTATTTTATTCAAATGAATATCAAGAACAATTAGTTGGTTATGTAAATGCAAGATATTTATCTGATCCACATAAAGTCAAATCCTAGACAAACTATGTATTCACATATGGCAGCAGTGTTATATCTTGGAGGTCTACCAAATAAACATTAGTTGCTACATCATCAAATCATCCTGAAATATTAGCAATTCATGAGGCATGGTGAGAATGTATTTGGTTAAGATCAATGATTCAACATATTGAAGGGACTTGTAGTTTATCTTCGAAGAATGATACTGCAACAATATTATATGAAAATAATGAGACTTGCACGCACAACTAAATGGAGGATACATAAAAGGAGATAGAACAAAACATATTTCACCAAAGTTCTTCTTCACTCATGATCTTCAAATGAATGGTGATGTTAAATTTCAACAAATTTGTTTAAGTGACAATTTGATAGATATGTTTACAAAGACTTTACCGACTACATTATTTGAAAAGTTTATTCATAATATTGGGATGCGTCGGCTTAGAGATCCTAAATGATATCACTAATAGGGGAGAATAAAAAAGAGTTATTGATTAGTGTACTGTATTCTTTTTTCCTTAGCTAAGGTTTTGTCTCATTGAGTTTTCTTTGCAAGGTTGTTAATAAGACAGTCTTAACAATATTATAAGACCTATTGAGAAATATATAATCTTTTTCCTTCTAGATCTTTTTTTCACTGGGTTTTATCTAGTAATGTTTTGATGAGGTATATTCTCATATAAACGACATTCAAAGGAGGAGTGTTATAAATAATAATATTAAAATATTGAATGCCTTTATAACCCCTTTAATATTTAGTATTTTGTAACCTCTAATCCCATAACGTCTAAATTAATAAATTATTTAAATATTATTATTATGAGTAATGCAACCCTCCATTCTAAAAAACTATATAAAGGGGTCTTGAGTCTAATAGAAATCATCAACAAAGAGAACAATTCTTTCTTGAAATTCTTTCTTCGCTCTAGTGTTCTTGAGTTTTCTTTTTCTTCTCTTGAAGAAATTCTTGTATTTTTTAATTTTTTTTAGTTTGATTCATAACCGTTTTATTATTTTTGGTCATCTAAAATAGGAGACAAGTTGACTTTATACTTAAATAGACATATATAGAATTTCTTCTTCACCAAATGCTGCACAACTTAAATTTTGCTCTTTTTAGTCTTTGTTGCAACATTATGACCATTATGAACTTTACCACAATGATGTTAAAAATAAATTTAAAAATTTACACTTGTAAAGAATCAATTTTTGTGTATATTTCTCAAGAACATTATGTTTGTTGCATAACATACAAACTATATTCTACGTATTTTGCATATATTTTGAATGATTTCAGTAGAAAATAGGACGTATTTACTTTCATATAAGTACTTAAGCATTAATATAAACATTTGCATATCATTTGCACAATTAGAAAAGTTTCAATATAGTTTTATGTGTTTATACTTGTGATTTAATGTCAGAGAAAAGTTTTTAGTTGTTTATGTAGGTCCAAGATAAGGAAAAATAGGTACATAGAGGATTGAAGATGAAAAATGACCCAACACGGCACAAATTCACTAATTACCGTGGTAGAGAAATGCACTACCATGGTAAACAAAACGATAAAAGAAGAAACCCAAAAAATACACTACTGTGGTAGTCAGAATGATCAAAGATGCAGGAAATGACTACCGTGGTAACCTACTACGGTAGTCGGAACAAATTACATAGCAGGAATACGTTACTATGGTACACTGTCGCGGTAACCAAAAAACCAATTTCTAGGCAGAACATGTTACTGCTATGAATATCCCCCTCAGGACTTATTGTCATTGCCATCATATGGGCATGGGCCCCCATAACCCCTCTCAGGCCACTTTGGGCTAGGTGTTCACAATTGGCTCAATGGTAGAGGATGATGAAAGAATTAAGTACTTGAGCCCTAAGTCTTAGGTTCGATTCTCCTCAGAGGCAAAAGAAAACCCTTTTGGGTAGGGACAATACCTTTAAGTGAACACCTAGCCCAGAGTGCCCTAAGGGGGGTTTCTGGGGGTCTATGCCCATGTGATGGCAACGACAATAAGTCTTGAGGGGGTCTCACAATAAAATGCACCTTTTATTGTGACGACCCCAACCTGGGCCCATAGAACCCCCCTCAGGGTATTCTATGCTAGGTGGTTACTAGAAGGTATTGTTCCCCCCTGAGATTTTATTTCGCCTCTGTGGAATTTTGAACCCACGACCTAGGGGATAAGTATATTGCTCTTGCAACATCCACTACCATTGAACCAATACCCATGATTTGATATACAAAAAACATCGGGTCTAATGTATGAATTTTCTGGAATTTTAGTGAAAATATATGAATTTTTCTCAATTTTTGAAAATTTTGAATTATTTATTAGAAAAAATTAGAATAATGGAAAAATACAATTTTGAGGAGGAAATAGATGAAATTATAAGAAAAATATAATTCCTTGAGGGAAATGGTTTTTGAGATTAATTGTTGAATTTTTCGAAAAAATTATGGAATTTTTAGAATGATTAATGAAATTTTCGAATGAAAAATGTAATTTTTGGGTGATTATTGAATTTTTGAAAAAAAATAATTGATAAAGAATAAAAATTGGAGTATATTTGAAGTTTTTGATGAGAAATGATGGAACAATAATTTTAATAATTTTAGAAAAAAATGTAAAATTTCAATTTATATGTCTATAAAAAAAAGAAATGGAATTGGTAAAAGAGAAAAAAAAACAAATGGGCCACCTGGGCAACCCAGGCGCATGGGCCTGGACTGCCCAGGCCCATGTGGGTCGGGCTGGGCGCACAACCTAGCTCACCTCTTCTTCTCCCCTCTCCCTTTCTTCTTTCTCTTCTCCTTCCTTCTTCTTCTCTGTTTTTTCAGGCGAGCAGCAGCAGAAATGGCAGAAAATCACGATTTTCCCATGGTTTTTGTCCCTTGTTTTGGCCATTGATGTAACCACCAACCACCTACTATATTCTCAGTATGTTGGACACTGAGGCAAGGAAAAAAAAGAGGACCAAGAGCTACTACAAGGGCTGCAAAATCCCCTTCAAACCACCTCTGCATACACCATTGTTGCCAAAAAAAAAAAAAAATTCTAATTTGAGCAAGCCATTTTCTATCCCTCATATCTTCCTCATCCTATTGAGTGATCTTGGAGTCCTCGGAAAGGTCTCAATACCCTCTTCAAGAAGGTGTAGGCGTTTGATCGAGAGTATAGACCATTTGAAGCAGAAACGACCGAGAAACTTGTTGTTTGGCACAGTTGAACCTAGAAAAATTAGACAAAGTATGTTTTGACCAAGTTTGCGAGGCAGTTTCATGGGTCATCCGAACTCTGATTTTGAGGTACCATAGCTCGTATTAAAGCTTGTTATGTCTACTTCATTTTCTATTTTATGAAGAATGACAAATAAACACTGGAAGGATGTCAAAAATGGTGATGAAGTAAGCTACTTGATATGCATGAATTGCTACTTAAAAATTTTTTGAAAAATCTGTCATGATACCATGATTTCATGCTTGCTGTTATGAATTTTTAAAAAATACTTAGATATGTTCGATTTACCTAAAATTTGGAGGGTACATTTATGAAACAATAGAAATGTTGTGTAAAAATTTGGTTTCAAATCGATTAGTCTAGTGGGGTCAATAAGTGGCCTTTTGACTATTTATCATATGCAATCCGAAAAATCAAAAGTTCTTGATATCACCCTTGAAAAACATGACTAACGAGGTCCAAAATTTATGAAATAAAACTCTAGAGATACCTTAGGGAGTGAGTAGCATAAATAAAAAATATTGCACAAATCTTACATACAAATTGACAGCAGGAAAATCATGAGTCTTGCTGCGAAGGTAGAATAAAGATAACTAGATATGAACATCCTTGTGATTCCACTCAAAAACCATAGTAAATGAGATCAGAAAATTGAAACCAAAATTTAAGAGAACAATTAAATGATATTCATCAAATCTGAAAATTTTCACAAGAATCCAACAGTCGAATTGATCACAGGAAATTCAAAAACTTCACTCTACAGATAGGAAGAAAAATCTAGAATTGGGGGCTCTTGTTATTTTAGTTGGAAAATGTTTCAAATAAAATCCAAAGATAGAAAAATAAAATTTTGGTGAATATATTTGGAGGGTTTGAATCAAATCTAGAAACTTTCGCATAAATCCAACAATTGGATTCCCCGCAAGAAAATTGACAAATTTGCTGCGCAATTTGAACTAAAAAGGGCTTAGAATTGACTAAGTGTTGAAAATTGGAAATTTTGACCCAATTGACTTGATTTTGACCAAATTGACCAATGTTGACCAATTGTGACTAGGTTGACTGGGTTTGACTAAGTATGACCAAGTTTGATCGGTTGACCAAATTTGACTGATTCGATTTTGAATTGATTAAGACCGATTAAGAGTAGTAGGACCGAAATTAAGCAATGTTTCATGAGAAAATGAAATTGGGTCTAACATAACATAGATTTGAGCGTAGATCGGGGACTGGGCTGAGTGTCGAGGGGACATCGGTGCGCGGGACCCAAGGTGAGCAGTTTAATTTAATTGTTATCTTAACTGTATTCCTTGCATGGAAAATCATTGAAATTATCATCGATTGAATGGTTTCTTGTGTTGAGCTACAATGATTGATTTGAAATATATGTAGTTGTACACTGATAGGGAGACCATACGTTCGAGGTCCGAGTGCAGGGTCAGTGTACACGATGTGATTGGTTTGGGCTCGAGGTCCAAGCGTCGGGGTTAAGGCATATGATAAGTGCGCCTAGCCTCAGATCTGCTTGAGTATGACACTTGAGGACCGAGCCCAGGGTTAGGATGTTAGATGAATGCGCCTAACCCTTGATCGCTTGAGTGGCCGGTACGCCTATCTCTTGACCTGCTCGAGCGATGACCATAGGGTTGTACTTGATGATTTGAACCCTAGTCTTGATATAATTTTGAGCTGCATGTATTTAAACTGTTTTTCTTCAACTGTTGCACCATTTGTAACTGCTTTTATAACATACCATGATTCTTGAGAAATTTTTCACCATTACTATTCATGCATACATGCACTGTTTTTGGATGCCAGTTAGGTAATATACTAATTTTACCACTCATTGAACCATGTTGACTTTTAGGCTCACTACTCTACTAACATTTCAGGTTCCTCAACAGCCGATAGAGGGAAAGGTGTGGTGATAACCTACTCCCAGAGTGGTCTTCTATTTCTTTTATTTCTATCTAAGGTCGGTCACATTTTGTATGTTTGTAATGGTTTAAGGGTCAAACTGTACTTTTGGGACATGATAATATGTATTATTTTTCTGCTTTCGCACCTTATAGTATGACTGTTTAAATTTCTCTGATGTCATCTATCGTAGAAGTTGGAATGTGAGGGCTTAACAGTGATTAGGTGAACTCGACTCAATGAGTGAGTTCGCTGAGTCATTGTGTCGGTCGGACCGTCCTTCAGCCTAGGGAAGGGGTCTCGACAACTGCGACTGGCTACTGCGGTAACCATAACACATTCTACTGAGTAGAATATACTATCGCGATAGCCTACAGCAGTAAACAAAGGACATATTTGAAGAATAGTGTGACTGCCATGGTTACCTACCGTGGTAATGTAGAGTTTGACATATTTCAAGGTTTCTGGATCTCTGTTCTGCCTGGACTACCACAATCAATTACTGCGGTAACATGACTAAAAAAGGCAATTTGAGCGGTGTTGAGTAGTCTGGAGCTACAAATATAAATAGATAGTTGTTGAGGGTTTTTGACATTCATTCTCATTCATTCTACACCCAGAAACATTCATTCTAGAACATTCTCTAAAGTTCTTTGGATCAAGGAAGAAGCTTAGACAATAATAGCAGAAGAGTTGGAGCAAGGAACAAGATGAGATCAAAGAGAAGACATTCAAGTTTCTTTAGTATGATGTCTAGTGCTTTAACTCTTGTTTTTGTATTCTCTACACTATGTCAGGCTAAACACTTCAATTTTAGGATGTAATTTCAATTGTAAGAACCCTTAATTCGGTGTTTTGATTAATCTATGTTGATGTTCTATTTTATATCTTGTGTTCTTATTGTTTTCTATTTACTTCTTAGATTGTTAAACTAACTTGGCAGAGAGGTTTGATAATCAACTTATAAACTTAGACATATCCATTGACCGAGAGTTTGTTGATTTTATAAGAGGTTGCACGTAAAAAAACATATTATACTGCATTAGTTATTTTGGTGTATGCCTGGGGAGAGGGTATTAAGAACTTGACAAATAGATATTAAGATAACCTAGAAGGGAGTTTTAATTAGAAGTGATATAACCTACGTAACTATGCGATGGATCAGTTTAAATAGGATTAAGGGAGATCACATAAGATTTTACTATCCTAAAAACTTGATCAATATCGTTTTCAAATCCAATATTCTTTTCATTTAAATTTGATTTAAGTCTACAACAGTCACATTTGATTTATAGTCTTGATAAAATTAATATTAATAGTAGATTGAGCTTTAAAATTATTAGTAGTTAACCGTTTCCTAAGTACGATATTCTGTTTACAAACAATTTTACTACTTGCGACACTGTACATTTGTAGTGCAACTAGCACATTATATGAGTATACATGAGTTTCTAGTCAATAAAAGGTAAATACATATATAAATAGAAATCATTAAACATGAAAACATGTATCTTATAAAAATTGAAATATATATATATATACATGATTCTCTAGTCATACAACGTCTTCCTAATATATCGAAGTATTCATATAATCAACAATTGTTTGATCTGGTGGTTTGCTCACCTTTTCGCTTAAGCAAACTTCAAGCTTTGAATCCTTGTAAATGAAGCAACAATTGCTAAGAGACCTAATCCTCAAATGGGGAGCAAATCAAAGGTGCCATGGTGATTTAGACTCAAGGTACATGTAAGTTGGCCCAAGGATACACCCCGAGGAACCAAAAAAAAAAGTGAAAAGATCTCACAATATGTATAAATTGACTTACTATTGTGACCCCATAGATGCGACTACTAGCTAAGTGTCTATATAATGTAGCATTGGACAGAAGTTCACCACCTAATGGGCAATAACTTCACATTTGTCTCCAATGGATTGTCAACAATTTACTATATGTCAAACAAGCAGGAAATAAGAGATTAAATGCTTATTTAACTCGAAAAAGATAATATCCATTGGCGCTACATGTAACTTCAAAACTTAAGAAATAGCTGAGAGACCCCAAGTCCTTCATTTCAAAAGTCTAATACACAAATCTTTATAAGGCATGAATTTCGAAGACATCACCTTTTATAAAAACCATGTAATCAACATATAAGATGAGAACAACCATAAAAACTTTAAGTGACGAATGAAAACAACAAAATCACAAGAGCTGAGAACAAAACCATGTTGAGATAACACAGAGCTAAACTTGAAAAACCAAGCTCCAAGAGACTATTTAAGGCCATATATTGTTCCATGAAAATGATAGACTTTCATTAATGGTTGATCAAAACCTTAGAGAGATTGTAAATATATTTCCTTAGCCAATTCCCCTTTAAGATACACATTTTTAACATCCATCTAAAACTTCTTCAACTTTTTAGTGGTTATGATGGCAAGCAAAGAACATATGGTGGTAAGACGAACAATAGGAGCAAAAGTTTTCTTGTAGTAAATTCAATATTCTTGTATAAATCCTCCAGCAGAAAGTCAAACCTTATAATGTTTTACTTATCCATTTACACAAGTTTGGATCTTGAACACCTACGTACTTCCTATTACAATCTTTCTAAGAGGCAAATAAGTAAGATCTCGAATATGAGTGTTTTATATTGCTTAAAGTTCCTCGACCATAGCGTTTTGCCATAAAGGGTCAATTCAAGCCTCTTGATAAGTGTGAGTCTCATGCAAGGTAGCAAGAGTAAAGAAATAATGATAATCTTTGAGATAAAAAAATAGTTCTTACTCAGCTAGAATACGTATTTTAGAATAAAAGGCAGACTCAGGCGATATAGACTTGATGGTCAGATTAATGGACAAGGCAGACAAGTTGGAATCATTAGTCAAAGAGTGTCCCTTAAGCTTGCTTTACTTGTATCAGAATCAAGAAAGAGATTTAAAGGCAAATCAACAAATATTGTACGATAGCAAGGAAGTTGTTGAGATAATGGTGAAAAAAATATACAATTAGTGTTTCCAAAACTGCACATGTCAAGAAATATAAATTCTTTTATGAATAGGATGATAACAACAATAACCTTTATATTCAATATCGTACCTAAGAAAAAAAAAACAAAAACATGAGTAAGGTTCTAATCTAGAGTGCTTGTGAAAAGGTAGCAAGACAAAACATGCGCAATCAAAACCTTTTAACATGGAATAGTTAGGTATTTTCTCAAATAGAATCTCATGGGGCTTTGACCCAAATAACATTAGATGAGACTCAATTATTAGTAAATGCTAAAGTAAGTACAAATTGCCCCTAAAATGACTACAGTAAATTGCTTGACAGAATAAGAGATATGATGACATCTAGAATGTGTCTATATTTTTGTTCAGTGCAACCATTTTACTTAGAAGTGTATAAACATGAATGATGAAAAAGTGCCACATTAGTTTTCAATGTTTGAATAAATTTAATAGATATATATATCCCATAGCATTATCACCCCAAAAAGTTTTGATGACTTGCCCAAATTCAGTATGAACCATTTTTGGAAATTATGAAAATATCAATAACTCAGAATGTTCTTGTAAAAGGTATAACCAAGTATAATAGGAGAAATTGTCAATGAATAATATGAAATATTGAGATCCTCCCTTAGTAGGTACTAGACTAAGATCCCAAATATTGAAGTTAACAAGGTCAAAATGCTTTGTTTTTAACATTTATGGATATTGGTCGTCGTTTGAATCGGTTGAAAGAAGTAGAAGATGGTGGGGAAGGGCACATGTTCACGCCTTCAGCCTTTCCTCTTGAAATTGATAGGAGCACATGGAAAGAAATCACTTTTAGGAAATGGTAAGGCACTCTAGTTATTAAATGACAAGAAAGGTAATCAAAATGCTTGAAATTAACCTTTTTGAAACTAGTAGAAGCAAAAGACTTAATGTAAGATAAAGATGTATGACCTAAGTGAGAATATCATAAACTAATGGTGCAGAAAGATGCGACAATTGAAAGGTTAGAGTGAGGTAGATATAAAGAGGTAAGCTAGAAACACGGCTAACTATACGCCCAATTCTTACTAGTTGTCTAATTTTTTGATCTTGCACATCACATCCCTTATTAAAGAAGATTCAATTGAATCCATGGTCAACAAGATGACCAACTAAGAGAAGACTATGTGATAATTTAGGTAGACAATGTATTAGGAAGAAAAAGATTAGGCATGTTGATAGTACTAATATAACTAACTAACATATTAGATTTATCATAAGTGTAGATAGCATAAATGGGTGGGGTAACACTCCATATTTTAATATATCACATAAATTAATTTAAAAAAAAATAGATGTGTATAAATACGTCTATCTATATTAATTATTCATGTACGTGTTAATTATATATATATATATATATGAAAAACATGTCATATATGTCTAAATTAAATAAATTAAATTATTTATTAGAGCAATAAATGTTGGATAAAAGAAAGAAATGGATTAAAAAAATAAAGTTGGCAAATGGTTTTGAAAGGAAAATGAAATAATATATATATATATATATATATTTATATATGAGCACGTGGAAAGAGAGATTTCATGGAATGAGAGAGAACTTTCATAGAGATGCGTAACATGTATGATGGGGATTGAGGCAGGTGGCGAATGATGGTGAGCATGTATATATTGGGCGGTTGAAAAGATTCATTCTCAACATTTGAGTTGCAACAGAGAAGGGTAGACAGAGACAAAAGAAAGGGAAAAGAAGAAAAGATGAGAAAATAAATAAAAAGTACCTAATTTTTGTTAAATCTAATGTTTTAGTGGGTCACTTTCAATTCTTTTTACTACAAAATAAATAATAAAGTTATAAATTATAGTTTCATTGGTATAATTTTTAGTAAAAGTGATCTTTTATAGTGTTATTCAAAAATAAGGTATAAATTCAAATAAAATAAAATTACATAAAATTTATATCATTGTGTTTATATTAATCAGTAAATCATATATATATGATTTATTTGTATTTATATAGTCTCTTGTTAATTCACCGTGGGTAGTATTTATATATGTATAATGTTAATAAAATTTTAATTGAGAGATATAGAAACATTGAGAATGAATTTTTGGACTTAATGACACTAAAATTATAATTTTAGAGATTGATTGATAGGTTCAATTAGCAGTTGAGCAGTTGTAGAGCAGTTGTAGAGAATTAATTGATTAATATATATATATATATATATATATATATATATATATTACCATTATGTAACGTCATATAATGTTACGAATATAAAACCATATAGTATGGGTGGCAATTGAAAAGGTTGTAACATGGGACGTCAACAACATTACGTGTGTGTATATATATATGATGCTAATTGAATAGACACACATGAAAAATAATATATATTATAAGAAATGATAGATTATTTTATTTGATTTATAATAAATTTTGAGAAAGTTGATTACTATACGAGAAGGTGAAATACGTGTTAAACGGGATAAACTTTTGGTATTTTGTGAGTATTTTTTTATCTTAGTTATTTATATGATATTGTAAATATAAAAATATATGATTTGAATGTAAGCATCTTATTTGCATGAACACATGTTGCATTAGTTTGGAATTTATGAGATTATATTTACATAGAAATATATTTTGAATTTGCAAGAGCAGATCTACAATATAAGTATTGTTTCGATGGATTAAGTCATGAAAAATAATACTTTTTATATGATAATCCATATGAGATTGATCTATGAGAAGTATAAGTCTTTCTCTATGTTATAATCCTCGAAATGATTGTAAAATATGTAATAATTAGAGGTGTAGTTGTAACACCTCAACTCCCGTATCTTTAAGCATTGGACACGACCACCATTCTCTTGACGGTGGGCTAAACCAAATGGCGAGCAGGGCTGATGTTACTTTACAAGTGACAGACACTTGGCTTTCTTTCTTTTTCAATTATTTCATGCCTTGATTGTATTTAACATAACATAACTTAAATTTAAGAATTTAATAAGGCAATAATAAAAGAAATAACTAAAATTCATAAACTCAATTAATTAAATAAAGTTGAGTCCATAATTTGATCTTGAAGAAAAATTGTTATAGTGGAAGATTCAAAACTTGGGCAACATGCCCTTACATAGAAATTAAAAACTTTTTAAATAAAAAAATCTATCTAATTTTCATGGTCTTCATGTAAATCAATTACCTGAAAAATAGAAGGAAGGGGTGAACACATAGCTCAGTGGATCTTTCTAAACATCTAAATCATTATTTTAATTCAAACAAACCAAGTATATCAAAAACTTTTGTACATTAGGCGATTGAAACAATTTCTTGTTTATGGTTGACATTCGGACTAGAAGAGTTTAATCTCTGTGTTCCACATCGTGGGGAGAGAGAATGATAAACGAAAACTCAAACCCCAATATCTATGAAGTGGGATCACTTTTGGAAACCCAGTTCAAATTCATCAATGGTAAACTGGCAAGCCGGGTCGGGGGGTGCAACACACACGATGACACAGTGCAGTCCATCATCGCGCCGGTACGTAGATTGAATCATTATTTAATCTTTTCATAGTGATAAAACATACAATATCAGATTAAACTATCGATGCAACATATACAAAACATGAATCATTAAATATTTACTCATGGCACAATTCATGTATAACATGCATCAATATTTTTAATTTCTAAACATGCATAACATGTATATTCATGGCACATCAAATATATAAAACATGCATATTAAAACATATGTTCATTCAATCATCTTCAAAACATTATCACACATGCAAGACTTATTCAAATTAAAATAAAGAAGTAGAAGTTAGAAGTCACTTCCACCTTAATTATGTCTCTTCTGCACTTGTCGGGGCCCCTTTCCTAGGATGAAGGGCGAACCGACCGGCATAGTGTCCCAACAAACTCGCCTGCAAGCCAAGCTTGCCAAGACACTGTCAAGCCTCGACATACAACACCACATCACACACTATCAGAGTAATTATAAGGAATGTAAAAGAGATTTAACATACGAACACCAATAAGAACTTAATATTTCCAAAACGGGTCATTACAACATGTGTAGCAACGGGAGAGACTGTTCATTATGTACATGCTATCCTCACCCTTATACATAGGTCCTAACCCTCAAAAGATGATAACAGAAAGGGAAATACAAAAAAAAGTCATACCAAAAAGAGTAAGGGAACGCGGCTCTAGGCGATGACCACTCCCTTGCCCTTATCTGCTGCTGAAGAACCTGAAAGGATTGAGTAGTGAGCCTAATTGTCCACGACGGCTTAGTGAGTAATGCAGTCTAATTCAAACTTAAAACAAGTATTCTACAGTTAAAACATGTGTCGTGAATGCATGAGCAATAACATTATGCAAGTGGATGCAACGGTAAACACAATTCAAAATCATAATGCAATCGTGCACCCTCATTCGAAAACAGTTAAATAATGCTGAAAACATATAAATCCACTCGAGTGGGAGAAACCCGACGGTTAGGTGTATAGGTGACAACCCAATTAGGACTTATTGTCATTGCCTTATTGTGATGACCTGATTAGGACTTATTGTCATTGCCTCATTGTGACGACCCGATTAGGACTTATTGCCGTCGCCTTCAATCGTAGGTCCACAGAACCCCCTCAGCGGGCACTCTGTGCTAGGTGGTCATTCCATCAATCGTGGGTCCACAGAACCCCTTCAGTGGGCACTCTGTGCTAGGTGGTCACTCCATCAATCGTGGGTCCACAGAACCCCCTCAACGGGCACTCTGTGCTAGGTGGTCACTCGATGCTCTAGGGGAACCCAATAAATAAACGAGTGAGTTGCAAACAGTTAGGCATACCGTGACGACCCCATTAGGACTTATTGCCGTTGCCATCATCGTAGGCCCACAAAACCCCTCAACAGACACTTTGTGCTAGGTGGTCACTATTAAGGTCACAACTCGCCCTAATTGCTCTACCGAATCCAATACCCTAACCCGCTCCCGGACCTCGACATTCGGTGCACTTTTCATTTAAAACTCATTCAAAAGATGCAAGTTCATCACAATGTATAACACTATTTTCACAATGCACAGAATAACAAGCTCTAAGAAATGAGTTAGAAAATACTGCTTACAGGGATGCTCCGCTACCAGCGCTCCTCTCGCGACTGGTCGCGTCCCGCTAGCACTACGTCCTGCAAAATCAACGCAACTTCTTAACATTAATATGGAACTCGGCTCACTCTAATTCTACATCATTGGTTAATAAATTACTTGACCTAGTCAAGAATAGTTCACAAATGTTCGTTCACCTTACCTTAGTTGCTAAGTCCATTTGATTGACCTCAGTCAATCTTGGTCAACCCTAGTCAACTTATCATTTGCTGACCTAACTGGTCAACATATTCACACAGGGTCAATTCTGGTCATTATGGGGTCAAAAAGGGTCAATATCTCCAATTCCCATTACTTAGGCACAAACCTTAGCCTATGACCCTATCTGCATAACCATTTTCTCGATTTTTCTACGGGCAATCCGTTCATCGGATTTGCACCAAACTTTGCAGAACTGTTCAAGACTTCTTAAAGTTTCCCCAGAATTTTAAATTACAATTTTTGGACCTCATTTACTAAGGTTTATAAGCATGATAACAGAAACTGCACAGATCCCGTATCCCCTGTGACAGACAGTGACTGTTTGCCTTAGTTAACCTAGCTACACACATCAGAATATCCTAAAGTTTTGTAGGCCACTTCTAGACATGTCTAAGGGTCTCTCCTCCAAAATTTAGCTCAATCCATCATGGTTTGGTCAGTTAATTTTATCTCAGAAATTTCGGCCAGATTGCAGGAAATTTCTGGGTTCAAGGATTCCACTCTTTTTCTAGTGTTCTATTCCCTCATTGAATCATCATTCTATGGGTTATTTCTTGTGTCCACTTACAGTTTACAGGTCATAACACATCTCCTAATCACAACCACTTGAAATCAGTAGCATGCAACATCAATAACATATCTATCATTCCATCAATATTATGTTATATTCTAAAGAACACAAGAAATTTGCTTTAACACCCTACAATCATAGCATATTTGCATGTATTAACAAGACACGTCCATAAGAGTTCAAGGTCAAGTCTTTATACCTTTCTGGAACCTCTATTATGAAGTCTACAATGCCTCTAGTTCCAGCCTAAAAGGGCGCCTTGAAGTGTCCCAAATATAGCTCTTGTTTTGGTCTCAACGTCTTTTTGTCGGCACTATTGCAACAGTAAGTCGCACAGTGAATACCAAAGACTCACAAGACGTATTAAACGTTCTAATATGCAATTTCTACCACTTGGACACTTGAATACACTTCATAAGAGGTAAAGTGAAGGGTTTCACCTGAGGGATGAGTCTGGATTGGTCTTGGTATGAGCTTTCCTAAGGTTGCTCCAATTGTTTCTGTTATACAGTTGCAACAGTGAGTAAGTAACCAACTTCAAGGGTCCTAAAATCATGCACGAGGCCTTATTTTTCACTCTCTAACTCTTGAAGATCAAAGTACATACGAAAATGAAGGGAGTGAACCATTTTACCTTCAAAAAGGAACTCAAATGGTCAAGGTATAAAGCTTCAAAAGTGGTTCCAGCATACACTTTCTGGTTTTTCTGGTTTTAAGCAGTGTGGATAGCCCTTTTCTTGATGTTTTCT
The DNA here is from genome assembly GCA_030144865.1 of Tinospora cordifolia. Classification (NCBI taxonomy): domain Eukaryota; kingdom Viridiplantae; phylum Streptophyta; class Magnoliopsida; order Ranunculales; family Menispermaceae; genus Tinospora; species Tinospora cordifolia. The sequence goes on along the minus strand of JAJIYU010000265.1, from coordinate 850 downwards.
GCTTCAGACAGCTCCAAGATTGGGTAAACCACTTGTAGGACCTTGTAGGTGGTGGTACAAGCTTCAAATCAAGCTATAGTTTGTAGAATTTGGTGGAGAATTGAAAAAGTTATGAGCTTGGAAAGTTGGTTACAAAATTTGAAAATTCTATGTTTGAGCTCAAGAATGTCTTTTTGTTGCATGTGGATGTTTGTTTGGCAAGGGTGTGGATGACATGTGGCATCCAGGTGGCACTTAGCATCACATGTTGGATGCCTAATTAGCAGCCTTCATTGGCCAAATTGGAGGCCATGAAGTGACGGCAAAACCATGGGTTATAAACCATGAGTTCCCATGGTTTTTGTTGGAAAATCTGCTGGAAATTATACAAAAATCGGCCAAAAATCACTAAAATCCGCCAAAAATTCGAATTTTTCGCACAAGAGGACACACAAAAGGGTTGGACTGGGCGCATGGGCCGGCCAGGCATGGGTCGGCCCATGTTGGGCCTCAAGGCGTACGGGCTCAAGCCCACGCGTGTTTGTGCGCTCGGGTCAGGCCAGGGGCCCGACCACGTCCAGCCCACATGGGTCATTCGGCCCGTGCGCCGGCCTGAGCCCAAAATTTCTTTTTAGTTTTTCTTTTTTTTTCCTATGCATTTTTCGTCCTTTAAAACCATAAATTGTCTAATTCATCATTTTTCATCAAAATACCAACATTATATACCATTTCATCATTAAATTGATTATTTTCTCTAAAAATTGTGTAATTTTCCCAAAAATCATATTTTTCATCCAAAAATTTCATTTATCATTCTAAAAATCCGATAATTGCTCCAAAAATTCATAAATTAATCCTATAATTTATTTTC
>JAJIYU010000264.1:0-59936 GCA_030144865.1 Tinospora cordifolia | reverse complement strand
TGTCACGTCAGTTGAATATTTTGCACTCCACTCCGCCGAACAATTCCCTTGGCCCATTACTGATGATGATCAAGATGATCCAGCTGGATAAGATTCGTCTTTTATAATGCTTGCCACGTATCGTCCTTGTGGTCAAAAGCTTGTATAATTATTGTCCTTCTTGTCAAAAGTTTGTGTAATTATTGTCCTTGTTTCTGTATTACCCACGTGATTGTCTCTCTTTTTTATCTTTGATGTCTGTACGCATGAGTGTGGAGTCTTATCAAAGGCTTCCTTTATTGTAAAACGTTTGCTTATAAATAAGTCCCTTGGTTTTTGTAAGAGGGCAGAGAAGTGGATTCTTGTGAATGTAATGTTCTAACTTTCAAGCCTTCCTGAAAAATGAAATATGGTTTGTTTCATCTTCTTCCTATCTGGGCATTGGTTTTAATTATTGTTATCATCCTTATTATCGTTTGCTGCTGTAAGTTTTTCTGTGTTGTTCTCATCTGTGCTGTAAGTTTTAATTTTTGGCTAATAGTCCTACTGGCACAGTATTCCTAGAGCCTATAGATGTTTCTTCATATGTGAAGGCTACAGAGACTCTTTTTAAGTTGTTGGATGATATTGTGGAATAAGTTGGTGAAAAAAAAATGTAGTTCAAGTGATCACAGATAATGCAATAGCATTTGTAGCTACGGGAAGAATGTTAATGGAAAAGAGACGTCATGTATCTAAACTTCTTGTGCAGCACATTGCATAGACTTATTGTTAGAAGACCTTGGTACAATTTTAAGGGCGAAGGGAGAGATTCAAAAAGCTATTTTTTTGTCAAGCTTTGTATACATTGTTTTAAATTTGATAAGTACATATACACATCATATACACAATTGAGAGTATGACAAATAAACCTCTTTTTTGTTGAAAGAAAAGAGTAAGAAGATGGTGCTTGCTGCAAATATGGAAACTGCTTGATGGTTAAAGTAGTGGATTTTTATTGAAAATTTAAAAATTAGACTACAATATATTTATCGGATTTTTGTCTAAATATTATTAATGTCTTAATCTTTTTTATTATATTTTTAAGTTTAACATTCCAGAAAAAAAGGGCAATTTTAATTTTATAGAAAAAGTAGCATAAGATGAATTAAGAGGTATTTGCTCTCTTTCTTTCCCTAGACTAGGCAAACCACCAAGGCATCTCTTTGGTGTCTTAAAATTCTAGCTTGATCTGTGAATTCAACCCCCTAACCTTAATTAATTTTCTTTACCATCAAGAGTACAATTAAAAATGTTACATATATGCACATCAATGATAAACATAGATTTAGTTGAGAGACTAAAATATTTTGAGCTAGAAACTAGCTTACAAGTAAGGAACAATAAGAAGCAAGTAGTAAGAGATAATAGAATCCAAAAATAAGACATCAAACAAATAAGAAACAAGTACCTGTATGGTATGTGCTTATGAGTTTGAAGATCCCTAAACTTCTTTGCAAGACCATAATCAATAATATACACCTGAAAAAAAAATGCAAAAAATCAATTAAGAAATAATCCAATTCAAAGATACAAAGGAAAAATCACATATTTCAGATTTAAGTATTCCCCAATAGCTAACTATAGCGCTCAACTATTTTCTTGATTTTATAAAGACCCCAATAGCTAACTACAACGCTCAACTATTTTCTTGTTTTTATAAAGACCCCAAAGGCTCATTCTTGATAAAGCAATTTTAAAAGGCAAAAGCAAATCTAATTGACCAAGTCTAGATACAATCTTTTTTCTTTTAAGGGAAAAAACAAAAATGCATTGCACTATATATAATTTCCATACAAGAGTGTACAATCAGACCAAGGCATTGGCTAAAAACCCAAACTATCTGAAATTAGATTTTGGTCCCTAAACCACTCTTTCAAGGAGAAATTCCTAACCAAATTTACTAGCTTTAACCCAAAGGGAAGCCAAGAAAAAGAATCTCCTCAAACAACCCCAATCTCCTTTTCTTGGTCATGATATATAAATATATAGAATGTTTGAAAAATGAAGGAGTATTCATAACAAATATATATATATATGTAGAGAGAGAGAGAGAGAGCGAGAGAGAGAGAGAATTCAACTCTTTCCAAATAGACCATGCTATTGCAAAGACAACAACACATCAATAGTCTCTAAACCGTCCAGGCAAACAAAGACCCCAAATAGACCCATAAAATAAGGCCATCAAGAAACACCCAAACTGCAATAGGGCTTCTCATCGCCTCTAAATCCCTTTAAAAAAACTCACAATCCACAAAGATATACCAACTAGCTTCCCGCTAGTCTTACACAATGACAACTCTTAACCTACCTTTGAAGAGCATCTACACAATTCAACCTATAATGAGCAAAAGTCAATCCCAATAATTAGTTTTTAACGTAACATGAGCTTTCTAAATGAAATCATGAGAAGCATTGACAAAAGCAAAGCTTGGCTTATGTGAGAACGAAGGTGGCTATTTGATTAGTTTGGACATCTCCCATGACAATGATAGGTTAGTTTGTTAAAGGAAGCATCAATTCTATAGCATATTACCTTCATATGACAATGTAACCATTTCCAATCACAAAGATATTTGGTCATTGGAAGCATCTGGACATTATTCATGCAAAATCTTTTTTTCTCAAGTTTGCATCCTTTGTCTCCTTTGCATTCAATTCCTATTGGCAGGTTCAATCTAAAGAGCAAGAGTTCCATTGAAAGTGAAAATGTTCGAGTATGTAGTACCGCATAAAAGGATTAACATACAAGATATGTTGCAAAAGAGATTGTCGAGTTATTGTATCGCCCCACACTAGTGTTTTTTCCTTGTAGCACAAAGAAAGTGTTGATCGCATCTTTTGTTTCATGCAAGGTCAACAAAGAGATTTGGGATAGATGGTTCCATTTTCCTAGGACGCAGCCAAATGCCCTAACTAAATAAAAGAGTGCCTTAGTTCGAGTCATCTAGATGGCACCTCAAGCCAAATAGAAAGGGTGGCAATGATTGCAAAATTAGGTACCATATGGGTGTTTATGGCTCGAACAAAACAGTCTTCAATGACATGACATAAGACAAGGACCAAGTATGGGAAAAAGTCATCCTTCTTTCAAGTTCTAGGCATGGGCTTCAAATTGGAATAATGACTACTCTATTTTGGAACGGATGATGGGTTGGGAGCGATGATTGTAGGTTCAATATGAGTATTATGCAAATTTTGTATTTTGTTTGGGCCTAACTATTAATGTGCATTTTAGGTTGTTAATTTAAGGTTGTAATGTAAATTGCATGATAAATAAAACTTTTTGTTGTTTCTTCTTAAAGAAAAAAAAAAGAAAAGAAAAGAACAAAGGGGGTAAAAGAATGACTTGGAAGAAAACTCCCAAGTATTCTTAAGACCATGATACTTTATCAAGCTCATTAGAAAGGTTTGCTCCCTAAAAGATCTCAAGAAGGGATAAGGCTTCTGTAAGTTCCCTTTTAAGAGGGTTCCTATCTAAGCCAGAGACACCAAGAAAGCCTACATACACACCATTCTCTAAAGCAACCAAGAACACACGGATATATCGATCAGGTTCGATCAAAAGTCCACAAATATTTGGAAGTACCTTACTAAATTGGGGTATACCAAACTAAGTATCCACCCAAAATTTTAAAACAAAGACTTTGTTCCCACTTTGAGATGAAAAAAGAGAGAAACAAACAGATAAAGGAAGTAGATGAGCTTCCAAAGACTTTGATAGGAAGCTTTGAAAGACCTACTAGCATCTATTAGAATTTATGAACCCCATGGCAACTAAACACCACCACCTTGGCCCATAACGAATCTTATTATTCAAACAAAATAACTCAGCCATTTTCCTACTAAAGCCTTGTTCCTTACCACCAAATAGCCAATCCCCAAAGCCCCAATCCATTTGACAGCAACTCCACCTCACCAAGGTAACACTTTGTCCTCTCCTTCCAAAAGAGCTTCCTCATCAACCTCTCAATGTGCCGTGCCATCAATGTAGGAATTCTAAATAAGGACAGGAAATAAGCAAGGATGGCCTCAAGCATACATGCATACATATAAATTTATAATTTCCTCAAACCATCTTATCCTCTTGATATAGTACGAAAAACAGGTTCCCTCAAAGACAAAGATAATGGGCCCCCAACGGTAGTCTTAAGTCTATACACAATCAAGGTAAATAAAGGAAAATAGCAGCTGTTGTAAGATTATACATCAGAGCATTACTCAACAGAAAACTGAGACCCTAATTTTTTTTGTTGTTCATGATAGCTATGGACAACCAAAGAGAAAATTTTGAGGAAGGACTTTAAAACTTTCAAAAGAAGACTAAATTGACATAACCTAGACATATATCAGAAGATTGGATTATTCAACACTTCCAAACACTACAATGTGCTGTTTAAGACATCAGATATCAATGACAAATTCCACCATAATGTGGTACAACTTTGCACATAAAATTACTTATCAAAGAGAGAGAGAGAGAGAGAGAGAGAGAGAGAGAGAGAGAGAAGGTCCAACACACCCTGCAGGTGGGCTGCGTAGTTTGTAGAAAATAATATGTAACAAAGGATACACACTCTCAACGTAAGAAACATACATACACACAAATTAAACACCATCTCCGAGGATTTGAAGACTTTGGCTCTAGCCATGTAAGCAATCATTTCATTTAAAGACTAAGATGTCAAAGATCATCCCACTCAATCATGTTAAAAGGTTTAACATAGCACAGGTCTGACTTGACGCTTACGAAAACAAAAGATTCATATCAAGGTGCAGGTTCATTCCCTGCCTTAAACTAAAAATACAGATTAGCTTTACTTCTACAGTGCATTCTTTTGCAACATCTTAGTCATTAAACAACCAATACCCTATGTAAAAAATCAGCAAGCTTCAATACCTTGTCTTTCCTAAACTTGAAAAGAGAGCAACTTAACTTAGAAAGCTGAAAAGACAAGACTTTCTCTGTTTGGATGTTGATTCTCCACCCTTGCATAACTTGCCATCTGTTTATCATTTACATTATACTACTTTACAATACTCTTAGAACCATCAATGAAAATAGAAGTGTTTTGAAGCCTAATGAATTGCATTGACATCAAAATTGATGAATTATAACATGCACAATGGAAATAGAGGTTGTATATTCCTACATATCGAGTAGTTCAATAGTTACCAAGATATTAATATTAATTGGCCAATCACTGGTGCAGACTCACCCCGATCAGCTAATGATTCCAACAATTCACATAAAATTCACAAGTATAGAGATCTAGAATATGATTTGAATAGTACATAATACCATTCAATAATTTAAGTTTCAGTTTTAACAATTTAGAATATAATTTGCAGCTCATAGTTGACAGCCTTTAGGTCTTGCATGTATTCTATTCTTTAGATCATAATAATTTTAAGTCATGTGAAGTCTCATCAATATTATTAGATTTTTTGGAGAATAAGTTTTAAGTTGTAGAGCCCACCTCATCAGTATGGAAGCGAACAGGTCAGATCAGATCAGTTTCAAGACGAAATAACAATAATCCCAACAGTATATCGTGAAGTGATACTATATTCATACGCACTTGAGCCTTTGGCAAAAATAAGCCAACATTAACAGAGCTTGAAGAGATTGAATCTGTAGAGTCAATCAGGTTATGTCCATGGCTTACTTTGCTTCCAAGTCACCTACTTGAAAAATCAGAAAGCACAGAGACCAAGGCAATAGCCACACTTTTCAGGTTCAAAAGGAAAAGGTTTGTTTGATGAGCCAACTTGTGGCCAACGCTAAACAACAATAGAGCCTAGTGGAGACTCTCAATATAAACTCCTCAAGGTGACTTTAGAACTTCAATTTGTCTCCTATTTATAAACCACTCCATTTTCCCATTCACCCACTTCTAATATTGTGGTAATATAATTACCTAGCAATCCGGTTAATGATGAAAAGAGGACCTTTTAGTCCCACATTGCTAATGTAAAACATGTCCAAACAAACAAACAACAACAAGTACAAAGGGCAGAATGAACCATCAAAGATTATGAGACCTTCGATTAATTCAGGTGCTTCAATTATTATATAAACCATGAATACTGAAAAGGCAACTAAAGTATCCTATCATAAAATACAATAATGGCTATCAAATTTCGTCCTACAGGCCAATTCAAGAAAACTGATTCATATGAGTTGGGGTGGGTTAGGTTTGCATGGAAAATGGCGTGGGATTAGGTTTAGAATTTTGTAACACAATTACTTTGGCTTAGGTCAAGGTTTTGCAAAAAAATAACCAACAAAAACGAACCAACCCAAAGGTCCCAACTAGTTAAGACCGCTAGTTATTACTCATTAGTTTATCCATTTATTACTTATCACAATTTACTTAAAATGTCATAATGAAATAGCCCAGACGAAAGCATCTTATAGAAAAATTGTAACATTCACATTTGGCTGGATAATAATTTACAAGGCGTCATTTTCAAGTCCATAGATAGAGTACACTGAGATTTAGGGAGATTTAGGGAGATTTAGGATCTATTTATTCAACAGAGCAAATTGGCTAATCTGATCCAAACAAACCCAAAATAGATCATTGAATAACACTAGGTATCTGAACAAATACCTCCAACCCAGCCCGTTAACAACCATACACTAATTTTGGGGAAACCAATTGATTGAAACAAATCAAAAATAGCACATTGCATATCATGCATAATAAAAAATAATAATAATAAAAATTAAAAAAATAATAATAACAATAAATTAAAGAAAAAAAACTGAAACTTTCAGCATCAACCAACTCTAAACTGAATCCCTCTTGCAATCCCGTCCTCGAGCAGGACACTTCTTCGCGATCTTATGGGGAATGTTGGTGGTCACAACACCATTCCTTTGTTTGTTCTTTGAGAAATTTTGCATCCTTTCAAACTAATGTTTATAAAGTAGATTTTCACCTCTCAAAACATGCATCTCAACATAGGGTCTTCCTTTTGATCCTTGCCCCCTTGTATACCATCACCAACTGCACTAAGCAGCTGGGGGTGTAAACCTCCCACTTAGTGCCCTTCTTTTCAAAATGTTTACCACTAAGCCATAATCAACAAAAATAAGTAAATAAGAAAAACCTTGAGACTTAGTAGGTGATGGATTACTAAATAGACGTCTCGAGATTATATGAATGGAATTTACCTCCCAAGCCAAACCTGAAGTTGGAAGCTTGTAACACATAACCTAGCATATGCCATATATATGTCAAAGAAATTATGTTCCAATTCAATAAGTGATCATTGCTTCTTAAAAACAGCTTGAGTTTATTTTTAACTTCATCCAATTGTAACTTGTCATTGTTGAGTGGCATGACATTTCCAAAATGAACCTCTAGCTTCACCATACCATGTGAGTTGTTAGATCAAGAGTTCCAATCATAGCTATTGTCACGGGTCTGTCGGATGTCCGAAATTTTTTGCTGCAAACTTCAAACGAACACGGGTCGATGACTGCTATTCGGCGTTGGTTAGTCCTCAACCACGTCTTCCCGTGAGTGCACTAAAGTCTCACTCTAGTTCAACAATCCAAAGTGATATCTCTCAAGCAAAGGGGCTTTCCAAGGCTATGTACTCGAACTTGACCGGGTGATTATCAACTTTACTTAAAGGGTTACCTTAGAGGGTCGATTCACAAGGTAATAAACACAACGTCTAGGCAACAGGGTGTTATCCCAACCATTCAGAGTAAAATCACAAGGCACACAGACTAGGCACAAAGCCACTTCATTTACTCAAGCAATTTGATTACAAGGTAAATCCGAGCTGACTACTCCAAGTACAGCACATGGACTTATATATGAAAATCGCCCTTTACAAACGCACAGTGATGTGCCATCACTGCGCAACTGACTCTAAGAAGTTATGGACAGTTCCATAACTTCCTTGATGGGCATCCTTGCGCCATCTGTTCGTGAAAAGTTATGGGCGACTTCCATAACTTCCCTGGTGAGCATCTGGGCACCACCTGTCCATACGAAGTTATGGGCGGTTCCATAACTTCTCTAGTGTGCATCAATGCAAAACCTATCCGTGAGCACTTCTGTCCGTAGGCACACCTGTCCATGGCAATTGCATAACTTCCCTAAGGTGCTCCCATGATCCCTCTATTCGTGGGAGAAGTTATGGACGGTTTCTATAACTTCCTTGCTATGCCTTCTCATGTCACATGTCTTTGGGTCGTTGCCTAACCGACCACAACTATTTGTAACTTCCCCAAGTAGTCAGCATCCATGTGTCACGTTCATGGGTGGTTGGATACCGATTCCAACTACCCCTTTGTGTCTTTCCATGTTCTACCTTGCTCTTGCACGTTCAGAACTACCAGCAACCGACAGCTCATCCGGCAACTATGTGTGCAACCTACTCCGAGGTGCACGAGTTCTTGACCCTTGGCCAAGCAAACTAAGACTTTATCCAATGATCAGGTTCAAGGGTCTAACAGCTATCCATTAAATCAAAATCTAGCTTCATTTTAATTCCCCAAGCACAATGATAATTACTTTTGATTCACATACAATTACATTACAACAAAATATAGCTCTGTTGTAAAGCAATATTCCCCAGTCAATATGCTAATTACCTATTATTCTTCATGATTCCCATCAAAAAGATACTAAATTGATGCAGGAATTAGATGATCTGACCAACAAGGACTACACGACTACGTTCAACCATCCTAGTGATCCTTATTTTGGAGCAAATTGTTGTTATGTTTTTTCCTAATGCCTAATGAAGAACTTTCCCTGTATCTAATTTTTCATAGTTCATGCACCCCACGAACATTGTACCATCCTAAAAAGCATAAAACAAAAAGAAGATTCGGCAGACTATATTTGTTTTTCTCAATTTCGGAATCGTAAAGTGAAGATGGCACAAGTGGAACCAAAAGAACAAAAAAACCTTACAAAATATTTAAAAAATGCTCACACAAGGACTAGATAGGATCTAAGAATGATCAAACCCTAATTACTCCAGCATTTATACATATATAATTTATCAGCAATATAACCCATAATTGTCATTACAATTTACACTGTATGAAAATCAAATACCTGGTTTGCTCGACGCCCTAGACCCATCAAGAAGTTATCAGGCTTGATGTCACGATGAATAAAACCTCTTGAATGCATATATTCAACTCTATTGATCTACAAGAAAATCATTAAAATGAAGTTATGTATAGCAATTTAATACCACCAAGTCTTATTTTGTTTTTCACATGATGTTAGGAACACCATGAACCATCAATTTTGCCATTAACAGAACTAAAGCAACAGAAATAACAAAGACATGTAAGCCCACCAACTGGTCAGCAAGCATGAGCACCGTCTTCAATGAGAACTTCCGATTACAATAGTTGAACAAGTCTTCTAGGCTTGGCCCAAGAAGATCTATAACCATGATATTGTAGTCACCCTGGACTCCAAACCATTTTAAATGAGGAATTCCAGCTGCATAAGAGAATGAACAGGTAAAATGGATCACCAGATTTGGTGCAAAAGTAAACAATGTTCTTTCTTTTATAGTTACCAACTTAGCATAGAAGCCCACCACTCTTTATCAAAAGAAATGTGTAAAAAAAAAAAATTAAAAAAATTAAAGAAAGGTGTGGGGGAAGGATACAAACTCACTTCCTCCCTGAAGAAGCATATACAATTTCGACTCATAGTGAAGCTGAGGGTGCTTTGTCTTCACAGGCTCCTGCAGATCACAAAGTATGCAGGATCATGGCTCAAACATGATAAATACATTAAATAAAAATTCTAGATTTTAGGTCAAAAAGGTTTGAGCTTTATATGAAACATGGGAAGTGTCCCACATTCACCATTTTCTATTTCTCAAATCAATCCCAACAGATAATTACGTTTTTCAGAAATTACTGTAATTTTAAGAGTTGGCAATCCCATTATAAACTAAATAAAAATATTAAATATGATTAAATGTCTGACAATTTTGTAACCTCATCATACAACATGGAGCTCTTCAAGATTAAAAATACCAACATTACACTTGTTAACAAAATCTGAGCCATTAGAGAAGCTAAGAAAGCAGATAAAAAGCAAGAAATGTTGAATTTAAACATAGACAAATCTTGAATGGCAAAGAAAAAAAATCACAAAAGCAACTTTTTATTGCAAACTGAGAAGCCAAATTCTATTCGTTGAAGAATGCTAAAACTGATAAACAGTGCCCAATCAATGTTATGAAATACACTGCTATATGAAATCAAGCATGTAGTCAACATTGGCAACGAATGCCGATATCAACAACAATAATTGGATGTAAGCAAAAGATATAATACACAACAAAGTGCATAGAAAACTCTTGCAAAATTTACAGGCATGCACTGACGATGCCCCAATAATAAGCTCTACAATTTAACCAACATCGCATCCACAAAGGACCTAGCGATGACATACCAGTTTGATTGCCACTTCGTCGCCACTTTGTATGTTGACGCCTGAATCAAAAACCCCACCAAATAAACACACAGAGACACATCACGATCATTTTAGAGCACATGAAAGCAAATCAGAGCAAGAACAAAAATAAAGGCTCACCAAGATACAGTTCGCCAAAAGATCCACTACCGATCTTCCTGCCAAGCTTAAACTTTCCACCGATCGCACTCTCCATGGCCAATCAAGCTTAAACAACCCCACCAGCAACCCAGTCCTTCAACAACACAGTATCCTTTCCCTTTTCTTGATTCAGATTATAACAATACTCCCTTCAAATCCATCAACAAAATCACTTCTGCCTCAAAAATCCCCCTTTGATGACTACTTCTCACTTCACAAATCCTCAGTTCCTCTGAGAGAGCATAGAAAAAATATAAATATTTAAATGGGTAAAAAAACAGACTTCCAAAAATCACAGAAAACACATGCACCGCCGAATCGAAACCCTACAACCTTTCTTCCGATCAAAAACCCCCAGATCTACCAGTAATAAACCAAGAACCAGAAATCGACATCCGCAGAAAACAGATACCCAGTCCTACATAGAAACCCTAGAAATTCTCAAAACATCAACCCACATTGCTCACAAGATCAGAAGCGGTCGGAAGCGGAAGAAAATTCAGAGAAGCGATTTTCAGTACAAGATATCCTGCTGAAAATCGCAGAAAAAGTTCCCCTAATTTCTCAGAGTACAAAAGAGAAGAACAGATGAAGAGAGAGACGTGAGAGAGAGAGAGAGAGAGAGAGAGAGAGAGAAGAAAAGAAAGAAGCAGCGACACTTAAAAAGGAAGGTGAGTGAGATATAAAAAGCAGGTGGAGATTTTTGGGTTTTCCATTTTACAAGAAAAAGAAAGAAATTTATTTTTTTTTCCTCTATTTTTTATTATTAAATTGATTAGTTTGGTTTCGATGAAAAATGTAATTATTATTATTTATTCATTTAGCTTTGTCATGGAGCCACGTATAGTCGAAGAAATCTAATGTTTTGCACGTAGGTGGGATTTGCCTTGTTCATGCCAGCGTTACCAAGTAACCTCTGACACTGTCACAAACACAAATACATATATATATATGTTACTTTAAAATATTCTCTTTTTAGAGTAAAAAATATTTTGATAAAACTTAATTTTTATTATATTATAATTAAAAATAATTTTCTAAACTTTTTAATAAAAACTACAAAAGTTTTGTAGGCAGCTCTCACGTGCAGAGAGTTTGATCGTACACTTTCACTCCTTTTGCTAAACGAAACTGTATTTTCATCATATCATGGTATGTAGTAATTACTAAAGACTGGAAGACTTGATCAAAACAAGAGTTGTTACTGTGTAGCACTACGCGGTTACGTATTCAAGTCATACAAATTATTAACTGGGTTATGGTTTGAAACCCAAATATTAAAAGAAAAAAAAAGTGAGAAAAGGTTTTAAATTGTAAAATATAGAATATAAGATTGTGAAAGGCGTTCGAAAAGGTATAAAAAGTGAAAATAATATTTAAATAACATGTATTTAGGGTTCACCAATTTACTTTCTAAACTTGAAGATGGTTTGACTTATACCTGCTAAACAGGGAGCTGCCATTACACTAATTACGCTTCACCCACATGTGATAGCTTTACCTGCACTTGCGTGCTGCCTTGCATGCAAATGCTATTGGTCTATATGTTTTTTTTTTTAAGCTAAGGTTATCAAAGTGAAATTGATATGAAGAATTATAAGTGAAATTGAAAAAGAAGGGGTTTCTACTTCCATATATTTTGAATGGAAAATTGCGCTAATATGAAATAAGAAAAGGATAAGTAAATTTTCTTTTTTTTTTTTTGTCTTTTCTTTGAAGGAAAACATACTCCATTAATGAAGGAACAATGTAGTCACCAAATAACATTTTATTAGTGTTTACCTTTATTTAGAAAACAAATTTTGCAAGAACATATTGAAAATAGTAAAGCGGAATAAACTAATGCTAATAATAAAATATAATAAAACATCAATGTTGAAAACTCTAAAGCTTTTATTCTACCATGATTCCATATTATAATTTTATTGTTCTATCAAAAAAAAAACCATCTCTCAAGTATTTGGGGAGAAAATTAAAATCATTAAGCATGAAGAATTATAATTAAACATTTAAAATCTCGTTAAAAATTTTAATAATCTAATAATCTCTAAATTAAGATCCATTTACACTCCACAATAACAAATTGCTCCATATTTTGGATGATGAAAAAATAGAAAACATATTTTTAAATATAAATATGTAAAATAAACTAGAAATTACTATTTATCTTCGATGAAGAAGATATTTCCTTTTGATTTCTTCATCTTCTAGAGCTTCATGTAGTCTTCTCTTAAAACTGGGATGAATTCTTCAAAAAAAAAAAAAAAAAAAAAAAAAAGAATCTTAATATATTTAAAATCACCTAATGGAGCTAAATGCAAATAGTCTCACCTTAATAAGAAATTCTAAAGACAAACTTCTATATATATATATATATATTGGATCTAACTTGCAATATTGAAAACCATCTAATAATACTTCTTGAACTCAAGAATGCACAGAAAAAATGAAATTCAATTCAATGTTGAAAATGAGAAAAAGCATGATTAAAATGCAAAGTTCCATAAAACTGTCAAACGCTAATGCACAAGCGTCCAGTAGGGCTTCTCCAACCTAGTGTCATTTTGCGACTAGGAAAGAGGTTTTTGGTACTGAGTTGCTCCAACCCAGATCCAAAACCAGTACCATCTTAGCGCTAGTGAATAGTGTCACGCTAGTTTGGTGCAACACTATTCACCAATGCCATCTTTGGCGCTGGTGAATTGTTTTTTTTTGAAATAAATAGGTTTCATTTTATTTTAATTATAATTTTGATTGAAAATTTGTTATTGAAATTATATTTGTTAAGTTACAAATTTAATTATTCTAAAATTTTTAGTTATGTTATTTATTTTTATATTATTGAATTTTATTATTTTAGACTTAATTTTATTCTTTATTTTTTAAAATAAATCAATGAAATATGTTAGCTATTTTGATGTTATATTTGTAATTGTCGTAATGCATTATTTTTTAAGTTAGATTAGAATTTAAATTTTATATACTATTTATTTACTAATGATTTACAAAATAATTTATAATTCATTAATTTTAATTAATTATTACATGATTAATTAAATTTAATTAATTATGACATAATAAAATAATTTATAAATTTTTTAGTGTATTATTTATTATTTATTTATTTATTAATAATTAAACGTAATATTGAATAAATATGTGAAATAAAATTTATGTATAAAAATAATTTTTTTAAAATAATAAAAAAGAAAATAAAAAGATGGTAAAAAAGAATATTCTAAGAAGATTTTTTTGAAGTAAAAAAATGGAGTAATGGGTTGGAAAAGAAATTACTATTTAGTATTGAAGTAACTTCAAAATGGAGTAAAAAATGAAGTTTGGGTTGGAGATGCCCTCGTTCTTCACTTTTACTAAAAATAAGTGTCAAGGCACCAAACTTAGATGCTCGTACACCCATTTTAGTGTAAGTTTCCCTATTTCAAATTTTAATTATAGATTAATGAAATTTCAAACTTTTTTTGGATTTGCACTATCCAATTTTTATTGTTCAAGCTCGTGTATGCATTTTCTTCATCCAAATTGATACCTATAATGCATAACAAAACCTAGTAATTAGTTTAACATCTCAAAAAGTTTATATGAAATTTGAATTTTTACTTAGAAAATTAAATAGAATTGACGAATAAAAATTTTGGCAAATCTTAGTTTATCCAAATGATGAATAAAAATCAATTTAATAGATTTTTGGAATAAAATATATGAATGTAATGTATATTATGGGATATCATAGCCAAAAATACAAGGATATGTGCAAATTTTGATGAAAACAAGATTAAAAAGTCAATTGGGATCAAGATTTGGCAAAAATCTGAAAAGAAAGCAAGAAATTCAGTTGAAAAAAAAAATTTAATACACATCCAACATTCCACAATCTATTTGCCACATCCAACGAACGAGATTAAAGTCTGCACCAATGCACAAGTGCATTGAATCATCAAGATCAACAACCACGATCAAATCCATCAAATCCAATGGTGCACAACGACGAAATCACGAAATCAAACATTGCACTCGAGGATGGTCATGCGGCCAAGATCTGTTTCGTTGATCGCAAACGAGATTCGCACACTGTGATCGAGGTTCATTTGATGATCCAGGAGAGTTTCTTTGATTGCGAACGAGATCCGCACACAACACTCGAGGTCCATCCGACGGTCCAAATCAAAGTCGCGTTAGTTAATCGCGAAAATTGTGCCGCGCTCGAGGAAGATCCAACTGTCCGATCGGAGACGACTCAAAACTTTCTATTTTTCTTTCTTTGAAAACCTATATAAACCCCCCTAGGCTCTTAATTTCTTCATTCCAAAAATAAGAGTTTAAAATTGCATCTTATTTTCTAAGCCTTCTTATTGACACATTTCCCATCTTCCCTTCTTGTGTGTGAGAAATTCTTCTCTCGAATTGGAAAATTAAGTTGGGCGATCTTCATTGGCACTAGTACATGGGGGAAATTGTTGCCGAAATTTTGGAAGAAAGCGTCACAAGGTGGAAGTGATTTCTAGAACACCCTTCTGTTTTTATTTAAATTCATGGCATGCTCATTGTTTGTGTATTTTTCACTGAATTCAAAGATTTTCAATTTCAGTTCTAGAATTTTAAATGTTTATTTTAGTATTTCAGTTTTGATTTATGTTGAGCAATTATATCATCCATGCCATGTTAGTATCATGCTTAGGCTTTTAAATTAAAGTATGATGCATGTTTTATGAGTGTATCATGAATTGACTATGCGTTTTCTGAATTTTAGTTTGATTTCATATTCTGAAGTTTATTTTATGAGATCATGATATGAAAATTAATTTAAGACGATAGAGATAATAACCATGTACCATCATAGTGGTCAAGGCGACACTATGGATGTTCTTTTCATATGAGTTAGTTCATATGGTTTTCAGACCTAAGTACTTGAGAGTTGTGTACCACTAGTGGGTCACCATGTGTAACGAGTTGATACTGACACATGCCACTAACGGGTTAATGCCGAGTGGGCCCTATTTACTTAGTTAAGAGCATTAAGGGATTAAAGACCCTTTTGGTCTGAGACTCGACTTAAACAAATTGTTGTTTGAAACGCCTAATGATTGCTAGTGTTTGAATTATGATTGTGTTATGAGTTTGAATATGAAAGATGGTTGTTCGAAAAGAATCCATTGGGCTATGTGCTCACTCCTTCCTTTCTTATTTTTCAGGAACATGAAATTCATGGAGTAGTTGAATATAGATAGTTTCTTAGAAAGTTTCTAGAGAAAAGTATTTTGAAGTCTTTTGCTGTAACTATTAGTTTATTTTGAAGAGTTTAGTACTTTCAATTTTTATTAAGAATAAAATAGTTTGAATTTCTTTATCTCTTTTAATTTGCCTTGATTTTATTGAAAATTTTGTATTCTTGAATTTTATATAAAGGCACGAGATATTGAAAAAGAAAAGAACAAGTGTGTGTTACTTGTAAAGTAACACCGGCCCAACCGCTATTTTATTAAGTCCACTGTGAAAAGAACATTGGTCATGTACACTGCTTAAAAGATACGAGGGTTGAGGTGTTACAACTAGCATATTAATTAAATCAAATCACTTAATTGGAATAACATATAGAAATAAAATAAGAAAAAAAAGCACAAATTAACCAAAATATATTGACTAAACCATTAAAATACTCAATATAAACAGAATTAGCTACAAAAGATGCATAACTAATACTTAAAACAACTCTAATAAGAAAATTAGTAATAGATAATCTATTAGCAAGGCCTCAAGGGTCAAAGTTTAAGGCATCTATGCTTATATGCATTGTAGATTAATTTTACATTCATTTTTTAATATCAAATTTAAAACCTTTTTATTTAAATTATTAAGGACAAATTTTACACCAAAAATTTAACATTTTGAAATATTGTAACACCTTGCCTCCCTGAGCTCACGTCATTTGACGATATTTTTCTCTTTCCTTGGGCAACCCAGGAGGCAGGCCCATTTGTCACATTAATTTTTTTTTCTTTTTTTTTTTTCAAAATTCGTAGGACTTCTTAAGTAACATTAACTCATACACATATTTTATAAAAGTAAAATGTTAATAAATATTTAAATAAAACAATTCAATATCATTAATTAATTCAAAATTTAAAAGGTATATAGTTTTTATGTTTATTATAGCGAAAATAACTTTAAAACTTAAATAAAATAAATTGGGCCAACATGTCCGACAATTTAATAAAATCTCTAATGAAATAGTCTAAGTGACTTTCACGTAATCTTGATTTATTATCCCTAAAAGATAAGAAAAGGAGGGGTGAGCTTGAAGCCCAGTAGATAATTTTAAATATTTAAATCATTATTACAACATATAGGACATATACGTCAAGCACCTTTAAATGTTACATGATTCAAATAGTTTATTAGTCACAGTTGCAGTTAAGACTGAAAGGAGTTCATCATTTGTGCTCCAAGTATAGGGAGAGATCACTCCGAATGCCTAGTTCACTTTGGGGTTAATCCTAACGCTCAATTCCAAATCAAAGGTCTAGTGTATGCTGAGTATAGGGTTGGAACACATACAAAGAAATACTTACTAAAGCTGGTACGTGGTTAGAATCTTTACTAATTTTTTGTTAGGTGTAAAGCATAGAATTCATGTACGCAAACTAGATATAAACATGAGTTGAATATGTAAGCACGGTAATATAATAGCATATAACATAACATCACAGATCATGTATCTTTATTCATGTAAGCCTAAGCATACATATTCTACATAACATGTATAATGGTGAATCATAGTTATTCAAATCATAACATACATGTAAGCCTTATTTAAATCGAAATAATAAATTAAAACTAAAAATCATCTCCACCTTAATACGCTTAATTTGTTGATCTCGAAAATCCAAGCCTATTGATCATTTAGCCTTAAAATTCATAACTAGTGGCTTATTACCGTTTTTCTAACATTCTTGAATCATAAACTAGTGTACCTTTGCCCTATAGGGTTCATATTGGTCAAAGAAATCACCCTAGATATGCCTAAACATGGTCTCAGGTCTGTGAACCGCGATAGGAAAAGCCATTACCGCGATAACCTACATGCAAAGATGAAAAATATGGATTTGTAGTTGCATTACCAAGATAGGTTGTTGCAGTAATCAAATGTATAAGTGCATTACTACAGTAGGTTATCGCGGTAACCAGGGAGAAATTTTTTTGGGTTTTGTTCTACTACCACTGTAATAATTCGCACTACCATGATGATCTGCGTGTGACTAATTTTTTGGGTTGGTTTTTCACCTTTCCTAGCTCCCCTATAGCCATGACACTCTACTAGTTCGACTTCTAAGTTATGAAATGTGAAATTGAGACTCTGAAAAGGTGGTTGTACCTCTGTTTGTACCTTCAAATCTCTTCAGTTACAGCTAGGGACGAAAATGGATGCTTAGATACTATTAGGAGAGCAAGAAGAGAATTGGTTCCTTTTTGCTGGGATGAGGAGAATGAGTATCCAAGCCTTGGTTCATATATAGTTCAATGTGACATGGTTTGGAAAGTTTGGATTGCTCACACAGTATTTCTTGTTTCCCACATACCATATAATAGTAAGTTTATGTTTTAGAAGTTGTTAATTTGTTTAGAGACTTCCCGTAGACGTTTTAGAAGCTTTCCAATGTAAAACTACACGCATTACCATGGTAGTCCACCGTGGTAGGCAACTGGGTTTCCAATTCAATTTTCTCAACATTTGGACACACTACCGCGATAGTGTTTTCCATTATTACAATAGTCATAGAGAAATCTCTATGCATTACTTGTTTTTTGTTCCAGTTTGCCAATTCTTTTATACATCAAACTATACGTCATTTCTACTAAAATTTCATAAATTTCTCAAAAGTTATTACACTCAAATTATTTTTATTAAATTTTATTTATCAAAATTTTGTATAGATTTCAGGGTATTACAAATATATAACTTCATTTTTATTTATTTTTAATCATGTTTTCCTACTTAAAATTTTATAAGAATCTAAAATCCTAAAATGTTAGCTATAATTATATTAAGACATTTGGCAGTGGCAACCTCCTAACAAATAACAACATTTGGTTGTTGATCTTAAAAAAACTTCTTGTAATTTAAAGACTTAAACTATTAAAAGTAGTACAATTTTAAATAAAAAAATTCCTCCAATAATGATGATCTTATGTCCAAGGACTTCCTTTTATTTTTTTTTCTTCTGACATGCCTACCTGTAACAACCTCTTCTTCTTCCCTGAATTACAACTTATCTATGATTATATTTTATTTTCTTTTACTGCTTTTGCACTATCATTCAATGGCATTTTTCCCTTGTTTGCCAACCACCATCTCTCTTTGCCAACTTATTTTTTTTTAAATTAATTTTAAAATTCAATTATTCATATCTTTTTATTTGTTATTTTACATTTAAAATAAGCACATCGATTAAGTTCATAAAACACAAATTTAAAGTTATACGAATGGTAGTACAATATAGTAGTAAGATTTTTTTTTTTTAACTTTTTAATATTTATAAAATTTAAAATGATTTTCTGCTTTTTGACTTCTATAAGATTGATTTTGTGGTTTTATTGTATAAATAACTATAAGTATATAAATACTATTTAGGAATATATCCAACGCATAAAACACTAAGAAAATTTGAAGAGTAATAAATAAATAAAATTATAAATAATAATAATATTATTATTAATAATGTTTACAATAATAATATGTGTATGCATATGGTACATATATAATAAGGTACAGGAATATTTTTCATGTGAAATGAACCTATTTTTAAGAAAAAAAATAGGTAGATTATTTGTTGGATAAAAATAAATAAATCATGGTCCAACGAAGTAGCAAAGTCAAATTATTTAAAAATTAATTGAATTAGAAGGTGATAAGGAAATTGCAATAGAAATCTTATGGAGAAAGTACAAAAAGTTCCTTAATCCGTGTATAGGTGTGTAGTACAATTGCCACCCTTGGATCAAACCAACTCATTGAATTCTCTAAAAATATCAACCGTTCATAACCATGAAGTCTGAGATTAGGTGGAATGTCTAACCTGGGAAAGAGATTACTTCCTCAATCCTTTTGGCCATTCTGTTAAAAACTTATGATTTGGTTAAGATATCACGGGTACTTGTCAATATAACTTTTCAAATCACTCCTTAAATAAAAATCTCTCCTTTATATTCAAAGATCACCCAAAGATCCCCAATATAATCCCAAGATATAATACAAATATCAAATTAAAGACAAGAATCAAATTAGGATCGCGTCATTTAGGGCAATTACATAGGTGCCTTCATTTGGACAGCTAAAATGGCGTGTTTTATGTGAAAACACACTCAAATCCTTATGCATATGAGTGAAGGAATCTACATTATTAGATCAAATAGTCACTTTCAAATTTTAACCATTCAATCATTCTCCAAATGCAAGCAACTCTAATAGAACGTTAAGTTACTTTCGAAAACTACATATTTGACTAATATCTTCTTTTGGACAATAAGAAACAATTATGTGGTATAACACCCCACCCCCAATGGTCGTCCCAGAAAGTACAATTATAGGATTGTCCTCGCATAATAATAATAAATATGATAAAATGAACGTGTAAGAACATAACATCAGGGTCGTTGGAGAGATGGGACTGCCGGTGATCACTATAAATGTACATAATCAAAAGAGTAATACACGATAAGAAACCAAATATCGTTCTCAAGGAACAATATATGATTAATAATCTTAAATCCCAACTTACTATCAGTATCAATTTTATTAAGGTTTAAAATTAGGTTTTGATGGTTTTAAACTAAAATCAGATTGAAAATAAACAAGTATTGGGTTAAAAACTATGTCAATTAAGATTTTAAGATAGTAAACTTTTATATGATCCCCCCTTAATTCTTATTTCAGTTAATCTAAATCATAATTCTGTATGTTAGAACACTTTTTCACTAAAACCCTCTCTCGAGACGCCTTAATACTTTTAGTCTCGTCTTTTTTTTACCCTTTCCCGAGGCGTACTATTAAGAAACTAATGCAATAAACATAATAATCACCTAATTAATTTAGGTTGATACTTTGATTATTCAACCATGAAACCTCGCTCTCGAGTTGGTTTGATAATCTCATATCAATTTATCTTTGACCAATAAATAAAAAGCATTAAACACACAAAGTATAAAACAAAACCTCAGAATAGATTAATCAAAATAAAGAATCAAGGGTTGCTACAGTCTAAATTACATCCTAGAAATTAAAATTACTTAGCTAAACATAGTGTAGACATCAAAACACAAAAAAATAAACAAATAAAAGATTATACTCAAGACTTGATCTCGTTTTTCAGCTTCTTTTTCGTCGTTGCTCTCTTGCTTTTGTCGTCACAAAACTAATAAAACTAATCCCCTTAAACGCTAATACATGTTCTAATTTATATAAGTCCCTTAAAACTCCTAAAACATGAACTAAAAAAACCTAAAATTACATCTTTAATCGCACTACCGTGGTAAGGGATCGTGATAGTCTCATTAATAAAAAAAATACAAAACAATACAAAAATATGTAAACTCATGCTACCACGATAGCTTACCCTAGTAGTCATCTTGCTTCTTGAATTATCTCTCTAGTTGTTGTGGTCACCTATCGCAGTAATGATATGTTTGCAATCCCCCACGTTCTGGATATCACGGTACTGGTCTGCAGTAATGATTTGCCTGATTTTCCCTGTGTTCATGCTTTGGTTACCCTAATCATATGTTTCTCTACCATGATAGTTAGTTGGTTTCTTGCCAATTTGAGTCTTTTTCATCTTCTTTCTTCAATGTATTTGTTTCTACTTAACCTGAACCTGTGTAAATCATTGAAAACCTTTATCGGACATTAAATCACAAATATAAATAACTACAAGTCATATTGAAATTCTCCAAATTAGTAAATAACATGCAATGATCATAAAAATGCTTACGAACCTAATTTTAAATAAATATGTCATATTTCCTATCTAAACCCATGCAAAACATGTACAAAATACCTATTATATAGTTAGTATGCAATACAACTAACAAATACCCCAAAAACTTGAACTATTGTTCGTCCCCAAACAATGATTGAACTTCTAAAACTTTACACACCATACCGTACAAAGTTAAATTTTTCCTTCACTCATCATAGTGACCTTCGTCTTCCATTCCTAAAGCTTTGATTCATTAACAAGTCCTTTGGGTTATTTTGGTTGTCTAGATTTTTAGTTCACCCTTCATTCTTCCTAAACTTCACCCCGTTTTTTAGTATCTCAGTCCTCCTAGACCGATTAAATGATTTGTAGTTACCATCCTACTCATAGAAATCCTTTCATAATACCTAGATCATTTATTAGTATCTCAATCCTCTACTCAAGTCAAACTATAGTTAGGATCACCGGTCTTTCTTTTAGGTTGTAAAATGGCTTGGCTCTAGATTTAAGTGTAATAGGATTTTCATTCAAATATGCACGCTCATAGCAATAATAACAACCTTCTTTGCTTAATTTTCTATTTAAATGCTTGATCCATTATGTATTTTTGATATAGCATCTATAACTGTCTCTGGTTTAGGCAGACAACCTAGCAAATAAACATCGACAAGAATTAGCTTATTGACTCCCCGAATAATACTATAAGAATTGGTACCGAACATCCCTCTTGTAATAGTACAGGCTCCTATAACAATGACATATTGTGATTTAAGCATTTGTTCGTGTAATCTCACTAAGGAAAGAGCCATTTTCATGGTTAGAGTAAATGTAAGCATATATATATATATATATATGAAGGAAACATAACTTGAATTTGAAGAAGATTGTTCTTCAATGCAGACTTTCAAAATTAAATGGTGTCTTGTCCTCGAGAGCATAACTTGACATTATGCACACATAAACACAGAGAAGACATATTGAAGCATATGCATCCTTAAAATACTTGTTTTCAAAAACATGTATAGAACAAAAAAATTGGCAAGTATAATTTATCATAATTCCACAATTAAATAGTCAATAAAACTATATGACATTATTAACAGTAATAAAAAGCAGCAGGGTTAAGAGTTTGAATTCAATAGCAAAATAAACACATAAACATCTCCAAAAACAAAATATAAATCTCAAGCAACATCTCGAAAGCACTCGACCTCTACAATATGATCCAAGTCATTCATTCCATTAGCAGCATTGTCTCTGCCATCCTCATCATCATCATCATCACCAGCAAGGGGCATTGGGGTTCCACAGTAGTTGATATCTAAGTAGCGAGCCATATAGGGTGAGGAAGGCATCGTCTGTGCTAGTCTAGATGGTCTACATAGAATAGCCAGTTGAGGTGTTCTATCCTATGGAGAACCGCATGAAGCTTTGAAGAGGAGGCACTAAGAGTAGGAGCTGCAGTAGGCAGAGGGCTTTTCATGATGTAATATACAAGCATAACTCTTTCCAATGGAACCCTATCAATGGCCAAAGATGGCAGGAGATTAGAACAAATAAGATAAAGTTATACCTTGGCTCTAGTGGTAAATGAGCTCTTGGCCAAGCTAATAGGCCGATGATTAGTGCATTGCCAGGAGGCACCATCTACATAGAGGGTGCGCAACACGTCAGGACTAAACTTATCCAGAAGGTACTCTGGATAGTCCCCAGGGGTGTTAGGCGGTAGTCCATATACAACATTGATCTTGCCTTGTCGATTGCGACCCATATGCCTCGAACCCAAACCCTTGTGCCATCATGCTTGGAGGCGTTGGCCTAATACTCTTGCACAATGGATATTGTTGGGGCTTTTGGTGCCCTTATCAACTGCTCCCAATACCTAATAGCCATGATGGAATCTATGCCCAGAGGACAGTCCTCAACCATTAGCATGATGCTTCTCTTAGGGATAATTTGTCTGTCGTTCCTGATATGTGTATATTTGGTTTTGGCCTTAGCAGATTTAAATCTGAGCTAATCTTCCAGCACTGTCGGTGGTGGTGCCCTCTTTAACTTAGAAGCCACATATTTCATCCTAGGTGGCATGTAATCAATATTAGTAGACAAAATATACCAATTGTGTGAGCATAGAGTATGGGCAACATTACTACATATATATTGGAGAATTCAATTCAATAGAACAGTAGCATCTAAACAGTTTAAATCATGCATACAAATAGAATTGAATTAATGGAAAAAGTTCGATGCATAGAAAATAAATCTCAGAGGGGAATGTAGCATAAAATGGGGATGCAATGCGAAGTAGATCACAAGTCATCAAAAATAACATCAAGCACATGGAGAACACCAAGGAATACAATGCATCATAACTCTAAATTCAAATGAAAATTCTAAATGCAATATATAGGATGGACAAAATCTATAAACATTCATAAATGAAGAAGAAAAACACTAGAAATACACAATGAGCTCACATTGTAGTGGATGGATGGTTAGAAATACAAGAAAATCCAAAAGGGTAGAAGGAATTTTGGTGGAATTACTAGAAATTGCGAACGGTTATGGGTGAAAATGCAGGTTTTTTGCATTTAAATGTATGACATTATCACGACAATTCGAATGTGCCTTACAATTTTTTTGAATGCTTACGCCATTACCACGATAGTCCACTCTGGTAATGGTATAAAACCAAAAAATAATATTCTGGTTACGCAGTAATCGAATGAGTCTGAATATGGGTTCTAGTTACTGTGGTGACATACCATGTTAACCCATTGTTTCATGGTTCATCCTCTGGATATCGTGGTAACTAGAGTTCCTTCTATTTTATTTTTTTTTAAGAATGCAAATGTATGCTTCTTAGGAACTAATATGCATGCCAAAATAAAAATACAATAAGATAAAACAAAAAGAAAATAGAAAAGGAGTGGGTTGCCTCCCACTAAGCATTATGTTGAACGTTGTTAGCTCAACGTGGATATGAAATGTTAGTCTTGCAGTGTCATTGATTCTGCAATCCGCTGGGTTCCACCATAAAGTATCTTCAACCTCTGGCCATTGGCTTTGAAATGATGCCCATCCACTAAGCTTTGTAATTCAACAACTCCATAAGGAAATACCTGTGTCACAAGAAATAAGCCTCACCAACGGGACTTAAGCTTCTTGAGAAATAATCGCAGGCGTGAATTAAAAAGAAGTACTTGCTGGCTTGGTTGAAATTCTTTCTTTTCAATTAACTTGTCATGCCATTTCTTGGTCCTTTCCTTGTAAATGATGTTATTTTCAAAGGCTTCTCTCCTAAATTCTGAGTTCCACAAGTTGAAGTGGTTGGTTCTCACCACAGGCTTGTACATCAAAGTTTAGTTTGCTCACTACCTAATAAACTCGGTGCTCCAATTCACATGGTAGATGATAGAATTTTCCAGAAACTAGCCAATAAGGGGACATGCCAATGGGGGTTTTGAAAGTTGTCCAATATACCCATAATGGATCATCAAGTTTCAGTTCCCAATCCTTACAGTTTATGCCCACTTTTTTCAAAAGGATTGTCTTGATCTTGCGGTTAAAAACCTCTGCTTGCCCATTGGTTTGCGGATGATAGGGGAAATATAAAACCCCAGCCCCCAAGACTTTGATTGATTACTAATCACAAGGTGGGCTTGGGCTGGTATTACAATTACAAATACACAACTTGTAACATATTCTATTTCAATTATCCCTAGTCTTATTAATTCATAATGAACACATAACACAAACAATTTAATGTTAATGTATAAGACTATTATATGGGAGATAAAAGAAAATCTCTAATCTTTATGATAAAAAAGTACATACTTGAATTTTCAAATAACAAAAGAGTACATATCTTAAACTAAAAAAATTAAATTTAGCAGAAATCTTAATTTAAGTAATCAAAACTTGGGCAACATGCCCTTACGTATAAACTTTTCAAATTTAAAATCTTATCAAGTACTCAGTAGTCTTCATAATTCAATTTCTTGAAAAATAAGAGGGGAAGGGTGAGCACATAGCCTAATGGATCATTCCATAAACAACTAAGTTACTAATTCAAGTCAAAAGCACATCCAAATTCAAATGTTTGTAAACAATTAGGCGATTTAAACAACATCTTTGGTTCTTGTTGACATTAAAACTGAAAGGGCTTCTAATCCCTTGATGTTCTTATCAAAATATTCCACTCTTGGATGGAAAGATAATTTATCTTATCATATTCCATTGGAATAAAGATCTCATGTCCACATTCGAAGTATTTTGGATTATACCCGTCCACACATAGTGATGAATGCCATATACACTTAATATATGTAAAGAAATACTCATAGCATCACTTAGATTACTATGACAGTACGTGGTTCATAAACTTCAAAGTCTTAATCTTAATTCTTACATATTCATGAATCCAAAATTAGAATAGTAAAATTAAGAATAAAACAAAAAACATGAAAAATAATACATAGCATGCTTCATAATTCAAATTAAACCTAAGCATGAAAACTAGGCATGACATGATGTCATGAATACTTAAAACATGCATACATGATAATCAAAATCTAAGTCATGATCAAACATGTAGGAAATTGAAAATAAACATACTAAACTGAAAATAAAAGATGTATGAATATGCTAGAAACTCAAATTATAAAAGTAGAAGTGTAGGAAATCCTGTCCACCTTATGAAGCTTTTTAACAAGATTTCAATAGAGGTTCATTTTTTCAACATTTCTAGCACTTTAAAGATAACTCAAGAACACTCAATCAAACACTCAAACACTCAAGAATACTTCAAGATCACTCAAGAGCAAAAGCGTTGCTAAGAAGAAGGCTAGAACAAGCTAAGAGGGAAGTGTCAACTCTTTGCTTTGGGATGAGATGAATGAGAGCACTAAGGCAATTTATATTGATTTTTAAGAGCAAGGGGGGACGGTTTAGCATGTGCTCACAAAGCAACTTTCCTTTACACACTAGAGGACAGTTTTGCATGGTTTGGGCAAGTGTATCTTTCCAATAATCCAAAGTGAGCACGATTTGGCAAGTGTGCAAGATATGGTTTCAATTTCATGTATGTGCACAAGATATGATTCTCATTTGGTTTCCTAATTATTTGTGAGTACAAAAAGGATTTAGAAACTTACTAATCTTTGTTTAGACATTAATTTAGGTGTGATATTGTGAGCAAGACAACTTTCCAATATGTTTTGGTAAATGATTCCTTTTCTTGTGCACACTAAATCAACAAGATTTGACAACATTCTATTTTGAATTAGAAACTTCTAATCTTGTTCCTTAAGTGTTTAGAAACATTTTTCAACAACTTCTATTCTTTGAATTAGAAACTTCTAATCTTGTTACTTGGGTATTTAGAAACATTTTTTTAGCAACTTCTATTCTTGAATTAGAAGTTTCTAATCTTGTTCTTAAGGTGTTTAGAAACATTTTTGGGTCTACATAAATTTAAAATAAATTCATATATCTCATTTGGCTAAGATTTTGGCCCTTAGCATACACTTTTGGGTTCACATAAATTTAATAAAAATTTGTAACTTTCAATTGACTAATTTTTTTTTTCATTTTCTTTCCTAATTTAGATTTTCTTAAGGCACACCAAGTAAATGAACTCTTAATTGAGCAAATAAAATAAATTTTGGATGCCTAATCCATTTGAGGTGTTTATTTTATTTCATTTCGTTCCTTTTTCTTAAATTTCACTCTTTGAGAGGTTTTTGAGCAAATTTAAACTTGCCAATTGATTCTAGAAATGAATTGAACTTCATTTATCATTTCATTTCATTTAGTACAAAATTTAAGGATATTACAACAAAGCTACCTTGTGTTGCATACCATATTTAGTGAGAAGGTTGTTGAATAGTCAGTTATAGAAGTGTGTACCTTCATTGCGTGTTATAGCTTGAGATGTGCCAAATCTCGAAAAGACATTACGAGCCAAGAATTTAAGGACTATTCGAGCATCGTCCTTAGTGGTAGCTACAACTTTCACCCACTTAGAGACATAGTCCACAACCAATAATATATATTGTTTCCCATCAGAGTGCGGGAAGGGTTCCATGAAGTCAATTCCCCATACATCAAAGAGTTCGACCTCCACGAAGGAATTCAAAGGCATTCCATTCTTCTTGGGGATATTTCTTTTCTTTTGGCATGCTTTACATGTCTTCACAACTTAATAGAGATCTTTAAGCATAGTGGGCCAATAAAACCCACTCTCTAGAACACGCCAAGTAGTTCTCTAGTAACTATAATGACCATTGTAAGGAGAGGCATGATAGTCATGAAGAACTTTTTGAGTTTCATCTTCAGGAATGTAGCAGTGAATAACTTTATCGGCACATCAACGGTATAGATAAGAATCATCCCATAAACAGAACTTGGCTTCATGTGTGAAGTGCTTAAAATGAACACTGGATAGATCTGGTGGAGCTTTACTCGTTGCTTGGTAGTTAGCAAAGTTAACATACCATGGTGGATGGTCTAGTATAGTTAGAAGCTGCTCATCAAGGAACAATTCAACAACATGAATGGGGTCATCAACAATGTCTTCAGGTAGACGAGAAAGGTGGTCAACTACCACATTCTTTTAACCCTTTTTATCTTTGATTTCAATATCAAACTCTTGAAGTAAAAGAATCCATTTGATAAGGTGAGGCTTAGCATCGTTCTTAGCAAAGGGATGAAATACTACAACATGATCAGTGAATACTGTAACATGGGAACCCACAATATAACCTCTAAATTTGTCACAAGCAAAGACAATGATAAGCAACCCTTTCTCAGTAGTAGTATAATTTTTGGGTTCATCGTCGAGCGTCTTGCTTGCATAGTAAATAGTTCTGAACATCTTGTCATGCCTATGTCCCAAAATAGCTCTAACAACATAATTACTAGCATCTCACATGATCTCCAAGGGCTCTCCCACACAGGAGTAGACATGAGTGCCTTCTTAAGTGAAGTAAACGCCTCAAGGCAACCCTTGTTGAAATCAAATTTAGAGTATTTCTCTAGTAGATGGCATAGAGGCCAAACAATATAGGAGAAGTTCTTAATGAATCAGTGATAGAACCACGTATGCCCCAAGAAGCTACAAACTTCCCGATCTAATGTAGGTGGCTTCAAGTTCTCCGTCACTTCAATTTTGGCATGGTCCACCTCTATTCCTTCAATAGAAACTTTTATGTCCTGATGCTATGCCCTTTTGCACCATAAAATGACATTTCTCCCAATTTAGAACTAGGTCCTTCTCTTCACAACATGCTATAACTTTTTCTAAATTGATGAGACAACCATCAAATGTAGCACCTAACACTGAGAAGTCATCCATGAAAACTTCCATAATATCTTCTATCATATCAACAAATATGGCCATCATGCACCTCTGGAAAGTAGTCGATGCATTGCATAAGCCAAAGGGCATTCATCAAAATGTGTAGGTACCACAGGGGCAAGTAAAAGTGGTATTATCTTGATCTTCTAGAGCAATGAAAATCTGATTGTAGCCTGAATACCCATCCAAGAAACAATATAAGTCATACCATCTAGTTTAGCATCTGATCCACGAATGACAAAGGGAAGTGGTCTTTTCTTGTGGCTTATTTGGTTTTCTATAGTCAATGTAAACTCACAACCTATAGTAGTTCTAGAAGCAATGGTCTTGCCCTTATCATTTGTAATTATAATGATTCCTCCCTTCTTTGGCGCCAAATGAATAGGATTGACCCACTGTGAATCTGAAATAACATAAATAATACCAACTTTTAGCCACTTTATTACCTCCTTCTTAACCACTTCCTTAGATAGACATAGTGTAGAGATCACAACATAAAGAAATTTTTCTAATTCCTTTCCTTTATATTTCCCTTTTAATTTCCAGAAAGTTAATTTTTTTAGAAATTTTTAATAATAATCATTTATACAATCGCTTTTCCAAGTAATTGAACTATATTATCAATTATATTGTTTATATGCACAAAATTACTTTTCTACACACAATAATTGTTAATCTAATTTAAGGCTATTCTAACATGTAAGCATATGCAAGCATATGCAAATATAATATCTTTAATAAGATTTCTCACTTTTTTAATCATGTCCTATTTTGTGAACATTTTCAAAATGTCACTTTTATTGTGTAGATGTGTTAGCATTTAGGTAAAATGATCATTTTGCCTTCAGGTAGCAAAATTACTATCTTGCTCTTGAATGTCAAATTTCAATTTTAGGATCGTGGTACCTTATCTTTAGTTTTTCCTTACCTTGAGAATTTGAATCATGCTTTTTAAGCATTTTATTTTATGTTTATTTACCAGTTTATGTGATTTTGTGACTTGTGGAATTAATTTAATATAATTATTATTTCAAAAATTTTGAAAATTTAAGAGGTATTACAATGGTTGACTTTTCATTTCAAAATGACTTATTAACTCCATGCTTGTGTACTATTTGTTGCCCATATGTTTGCATGATTGAATGATTCAATAGAATACTATTAGTGTACATCCACACATTTATTATTCCAATTGCTATTCATTTGTTATGATGACATACTTAATGACTATTATAAATTAATGTGCAATAACTTCCATACTTGAATATCTCAATCATGTCGAATTTATTTGAATGATCATATTCCATGTGTTAGTAATGCATGATAACCTGTGCCTTAAAAATTAGGAGTCTTTGACTTTTCCAACTAAGATACGAATTAAAGTTTGTAACTCATGTAGGCATAATGTATTTGTACTTGATTGTTGTAGGTATTGTCTCTAATAGTTGGTTTTAATGCAGTAGATCTATATTTCGTTACCATGGGTATATCCCTTCATGTAATAGGTTGAACCATAGGATATTTCGTTACTTTTGTGTATGATCCCCCACTTGGTCTTGTTCAAGGTTTACTTATAGACGTGAGCCTATCTTAGGAAGTTTCCTTAATAGCCAATGATGGTGTCCTCAAATGTTGATGTAACATCCCCCTTGTGATCCCTATATCTTTAGTCTAGTTTATTTCCTTAAAGCGTTTAAAACTTGAGAACATCTTTTATATCGTTTGAAAACTTTTAGCTTTGTAGCAAAAAACACATCAATGGAATAACATTTACAAACCTTAATTTAAAATTCTTTGTGTGAAGTAGGCATCAAGAAGGGAGGTTGTTACTTTATTCATCTGCTTCTATCTTATAATTCCATTTGACTAACATCAGTATGTATTTTATGTTATCATATTTCAAATTGTTTTTTTTTCATGGAGACTAAACAAGATCAAACATCATAAATTTTCATAAATAATGTTTCATAACCACGCGTCATATTCAAACTATCCCAAGGTTGTCCAATTCCCATGGCCTCATCAAGTTCCTTATCTTCTCTTCTAGGACGCAAAATTACTTCATTATTAGTTCTTCAAATACATTTATGAAATGAACAAAAAGAGACAAACTCAAGGATGTTAGATCCACTCCTTCATTTTGTACCGACGCTGAAAATTGTGAAGGAGGTGCACTCTATGAATTTAATGGATTATTCAATTCTATAGTCAATTTAACGATAAACACAAACATATTACACATACAACCGGTACATTAGGTGATATAATAATGAAATTATATTTTAATCGATCAAGGTTGGGTGGCTAGCCCTAAGTGGTCCTTGTGTCCATGGCTAAGTGACACCTATAAAAACATCACTACTGTCGAGGTTTGCGCGTCCATATACCCATCAGCCCTTTGAATGTGTTAAGAATATATGTGAGGCACAATAAATCTTTTACGTAATCACACAAGCTATATCCAATATGAGATGTTATTGCATGAACTACCAATGGTTGTTTGTAGACCAACGACCCTTCAAAGTGGGTCAGTAGGTCAACATCAATAAGTATAATGCATTAAGATCATTCTCAACATGGATTATGTCATTTCTTTATATTGCCGACATATGAATTTTACTTGCATATGTAAGCATGTATTCATGGCAATATACATATGCAAGTCATTTCTTGTGCATTTTATCTCATGCATCGATAATGACTATAGTTTATGTGTGTTTTAAATCTATCATGGTCTCATGTGCAGTGAACATAATATGCGATGTAGTAAACATTCATATCCTTATTATCATATCATATGTTCTAAATCATACTTAGGTATATTATCTTATACTGATCAATGCAGTATTTAAAACTACCACCTAAGCTATTTCATGTACAGTATCCATGTAAATATATTAAAAAACCATATGGAAGGTGAAGTCATTTCTACCTTAGCAAACTCTTCCGAATGCAACAAGTTTTCGTCAATTTTTAGTCTTGATTGGCACATGTCCAATTTTGCCTACATGAACATGGGTACCAATTTTTAGTTTATATTCATTAGTCTAAGTCATTTAGTCAAAATCAAGTCTTATAGTATGTATATGGTTTATTTTTGCTCTTTGTAATCACACTTATGGAAGCTAGAGCATTGGTCAACATGCATGTGTTCAGAGCTAAAAACCAAAATGTTTCGTATTTTGGGATATCTCAGTGCGGCCCGCCGCAACTAACAATGTAGCGTGTTGCACTTTGGTGTTATAGAGGTTAGGGAAGTTGATGCAACACATTGCACCATGCATGTAGCTTGCTATTGTATTCCCTTTGTATAAAACAATGCATTAGTTACTTTGCAAGTTCAGTTTGAGCCATCCAAGCATCAGTCTTTGTAACACCCCAACCCCCGAGACTTGGTTGTTTAGCTAATCACAAGGTGGGTTGGGCCATGTTACATTACAAGTACACAACTTGCATCACATTCTAATTATTTCATAATGAGCATACAACCGAAACAATTTAATTTTAATTAAATAAGATTATCACATGCGAGATAAAAGAAAATCTTTAATCTTTATAATAAAGAAGTACATACTTGAATTTCAAATAACAAAAGAGCATATAACTCAATTGTAACACCCTAACCCCTAGAGACAAGTTTGAGCTTAACCACAAGGTGGGTTGGGTCCTATGTTACATTTACAAGTACACAGCTGGCATCTCAATTCCTTTATTCTAACACTTATTGAAATACTCATAAATACACCTCCATTGAGTTTAAAATTCAACAAGATAATATAAGGAAATAAAGAAAAACTTTAAACTCTTTATTTATAAAATAAAGAAATACATTGTTGAATTCTTATAATTAAAAGAAAGAGTACATAACTCTAAAATTTAAAACAAAAATTATCGAAAGTCTTTATTTAAAATTTTGGCAATATGCCCTTACGTAAAAATTTTTTTAAAATAGACTTTTTAATTCCTTAGCAAGCTTGATCATGCATTTCAAATTCTTGAAAAATAAAAAGAAGGTGTGAGCACATAGTCCAATAGATCATTCATTAAACAATTAAGTTACTATTTCAAATCAATAGTACATCCAAATTCAAACACTTTCATGCATTAAGTGATTACACAACTTTTTGGTTGTAGTTGATGTTAAGACTAAAAGGGGTTCTACTCCCTTGATGTTCTTAATTTAGATACCCTTCTTTAGGGTGGAAAGACATTTCTTTGTCACTTTCCATTGGATGCCACATACCAGGTATCCCTTAGTCGCGCTCTACAACCACACACTCTAAACATGTGTTAAGAACACCCATAGTATCCATACGAGTTACTATGACAGTACATGGTTCTTTTCTTCAATATCTTATATTTAAGAATCACATAATCATAAAAGAAATTCAAAATGTAAATGTCATAATTTTAAACAATCAATAATGCATGAAAACATTACATAGCATGCTTAAAACATTGATTCTAAGCATGGTATGCTCTCATGAGTGATTTAAACATAAAAATATGCTGAACTAAAATTAAAATATAATGAAACATGCAGAAACTAAAATAAAATATGCTAAAAACTAAAATTCAAGCAAGCATGAACATAGTAGAAATTTGAAAGAGCAAAGTGAAAGTTCAAGAATTCCCTCTACCTTAATCCAAGTTTCTTTGTAGAATCTGACAGAGGTTCCCCTTATCCACCACTTTCAAAACTTCAAGAACATCTAATCACAAAAAAATACTTCAACAACTCTCTAAAATATTGAAATAAGAACTTCTCACAAAAGAAAGAAAAAAGAGTGAGAAGGGGTGCCAAGAAGAGGGTAAGAACAAGCAAAGAGGGAAGTGTCAACTCTTTGCTTTGCGATGAGATGAATGTGAACAAGAGGGGGTATTTATAGGTGTTCATGGGCACAAGGGGGCATCTAGGGTAGCTCACCACGTTTGGGCATGTTTTCAAACTCATAAGGGGATGGTTTACATAAAGAGGGCAAGTGTGTTCATAGTTGGCAAGTGAGACCACTATGACTTTCTAATTCAAGAGATATGAGTATAATCTTGTTTCCTAACTATGTGCGAACACAAAAGAGGTTTAAATCATATTCTAATTCAAACGGGACGTCCTATATGTGCTAATGACTAGTTTTCTTGCTTGCTCATTACACAAACACACAAGGAATACTTTTCCATTCTCTTATTTCTTGGACATCAAGCATGGGTGTACAATATCAAATTTGAGAAGACACCATATAATAGTCAAAGATGCTTATTTTGGTTCTAAGAAACTATCTAAATAGGGTTGCTCACATGTGTGTACACACACATGTATATGGTTGGGCCGATTTTGGCTTAAGTGGGTGTGGGTGTACACAATCAAGTGGGGGTGTATATTAAATCATGTTTCATGGTTTCTAGACCATATAAAACATCTACTAATGTGAGTATATTGACTCATTTGCATGGAACATGGGATCATTTTACAAGGATTCAAATAATGGACACGTCCCATGGAGCTTTGGGTAGGGTAGGGTGCACATGATCATGATGTTTTATCCATGTAACTTGCACATGTTAGGGGTGGCCATGACTTCATGGGTTCACAAAAATCAAATAAAAATTAATATCTCTTTATTTGCATGAAATTGTGATTTATATCCTATAGTTTTGGAATCATATGAACCTAATGCACATTTTAAGGTATGGTTTGGCCCTAGGTGATTTTTCTTCAAAAACTTTTCTTATTTAAGACCCACTGAGGTCATTAGGCAAATAAAATTGAATCTTGGCCAATTGTTCAAATTTTTGGATATGCTATTTATTTTGTTAGTTCATGTCATTCCATTTCGTTTGGGTCATTTTGATCCCCTGAAGTACTCTAAATGACAATTTTTTTCTAATTTGGACTTCATGAAGGGCGTTTGGCAAATAAAAACCTTAACATCAACCAATTGTTTCAATTTTTTGATATGTTATCCCCTTAATTGGTTCATGTCACCTTACTTCATTTCAATTGTTTTGGGTCCCTAAAGGGCATTAAATGAGAGTTTTGGAACCTCGCAGATTTATCCTTGAAATGAGCCCGATTTCATTTTGCACCCAAATTTTACTAAATAAATGAGAAATTTCATTTAATTGAGTACAAAGAATTTAGGGTATTGCAACCTACCCTCCTCCAAAAAATTGTGTCCTCGAAATTTGTTTATAACTAAGGATTTCTAGTGAATAGGTGTGGTCTTCATCTCCCTTTCGAGTTCTCAAGTTGCGTCTTCCATCCTGTGATGTTTCCACAATACCTTCACTAATGGGATGTCCTTCGTTCGTAGACTCTATACTTTATGATCGAGGATTCTGACTGTTGTTTTTTCGTAAGTAGTATCATCTTGAATATTTACTTCCTCCTAGTAGTTGATGTGGGAGGGGTCTGCTTTGTACTTTCTCAACATGGATACATGGAATACGTTATGAGCTGAAGTTATTTGATTTGGTAGGTCCAACTCATAAGCACATTCCCCGATTCTTTTAGGTATATTTCAAAGGGTCTAACAAACCTTGAAGATAACTTCCCTTTGAATTCGAACCTCATGATGCCCTTCCGAGGACTAATTCTCAAAAATACCTTATCCCCAACTAGGAATTCTAGTGGTCTTCTCCTCTTGTGAGCATAGCTCTTCTGACGACTCTGTGCTGTAGTCAGCCTCTTTTGTATTATCTTCTTCCACCAAATTTGATCCAATTACTACATGATCCTCGAGTTCAGCCAAACAGGTAGGTGATCTGTTGGGTCTTTCACAAAGAGCCTCAAATGGAGTCATCTTAATACTTGCCTGATAACTATATTTATAATTTAACTCTGCCAAGTATAAGTACTTGCTCCAATTCCCCTTGAAGTCTAAAACACAAGACCTCAACATATCCTCTAAAATTTGGATAACTCTCTTAGACTTACTAACTTGATCTATGGATCTGATAGGCAGGAACTAAGCCATTTTAGTGAGACGATCCACAATTACTTTTACGGTGTTTTCTTCCTAAGTCTTAGGGTATTCTGAACATCTAAGCTATAGTTAGTATGCTTATACCATTCACTTTCTCCCATTAGGCTTGTGAGCCATTCGTTTTGCCTTTTGTTCATCCCTGATCTGATGCAATAGGTCCGATGGCAAAACTTGCTATAGAGATAGACTTGTCTTTCATTTAGGGTCATACCTATCCTAAAGTTCTCAGTCTATTGAATGTTGTCTATATTGTACCCCACCTCCGACTTAGTGGACTCTACCATATGGCAGGTCTCGAGGTTGTTACCTTAAGTGACTAACACGTTCTTGAGTATTTAAAGTGAGGCAACAAGAGTTCTTAAGGAAATTGATTTCATTAATTTGAAATCACATGTACAAAACCTTATTCAAAGACAAAATAAATGCTAACATATAACGAGTCTTAAGAACTCTCTTCCACTAATTATTTTCCAAAAATTATTTTTTTTGTCCTAACATTTGATTACTAGGGTTTCTATAGAGGATATTGATCTTCTTGGGCATCGCAACAAACACTTAGGCTTGGTTTTGACCACAACTCGGATTCTGCCCTTGGTTGGCATTCTGTTGTTGCTGTCTGCCCTAAGAATGATCGTTTTGACCTCCTCCCTAAGTATTCTGTGGGTGAGGAACCTGAGTGTAATTGGGCAATCCTTAGCAAGATGGCCCTTCTGTTTGGTCACATAGCACAGCCTTTGCCTCTTGGCTTGTTTTCTAGACTTGTTCTTGGCCTGCCCCTGTTCTGTGGAGCCTTACCACTCTTATTCTTTTCTATGACCTATGATCTTTTTCATTTGCAGGCCTCTTATTCTTTCCTCTCAACCTTTGCTCCACGTTGAGTTCTTATTCTAGGATCAGAGCTCTTTCCAAGACATTCCTATATTTCTTTAAACCCAAAGTTATAACCACTTTGTAGATCTCGATCTTGAGACCCCGAGTAAACTTATTAGCTTTCTCCCATATTAGTAACTGAGAGAACTTGGGTGGCTCAGTAAATTTCCTCTTGTACTAAGTCAAGGTGAGATCTCTTTGATTTAGTCTTACAAAGTCTTCCTGTATCTTTCTTAGGGTAGCCTTCGGGAAGAACTTGTCATAGAAGATCTCCTTGAACTCTTCCCAGTTCATCTTTTTAACATCGATGTTCATTTCATCAAACCTTTGTACTATCATGACTCTAGATTTGGTTTCTAGGTTCTTGATTTGTTCAGTGGCCTAAAGGTTTTTCTTCTATGTTCTTTTCATGCATAGCTACAAGATTTGATCTCAAAGCAAATAAACAGTCAAGCATACATATCATGCAATCATATAATCAAATAGTTCATGCTATCACCACGAAGTTCCAGGTTTTCACCTAAGCTTTCAGGTTCAAGTGTCCCATACCACTCTACCACTTCCACTTAGGCTTTCACCTAGAACAGAGCCACACCCAAACAATTTTGCAAATTACTTGATAACTTAGGTTGCCGAGCCCATTATACTCTACAATCCCATACAAGTGAGCATAAAGAAACCTGTTCTGCTGGAGTTGCCGATCATTCACCACATATGGTCCATCATTCTTCGAGTCCAGGCTTTCTCCATAACCCCAAATTCCTATGCATGTCATACTATATAGAAACCAAAAGATATAGAAGCTTCCCGATCCCGTGTCCTGATCAAACAATTTTTTGTTTTCACACAAGTTTCAGTCTCTAGCCTATGTCCTAAAGATTTATGCTTTTGATCCACTATGCCATCCATGGCTACACCACATTT
Organism: Tinospora cordifolia; assembly: GCA_030144865.1. Lineage (NCBI taxonomy): Eukaryota > Viridiplantae > Streptophyta > Magnoliopsida > Ranunculales > Menispermaceae > Tinospora > Tinospora cordifolia. The sequence continues at coordinate 22,168 of JAJIYU010000264.1, read as the reverse complement.
CTACCCAAGGTCTTTCCCCTGGACCTTAGGTTCCGTCTGGCTGACTTAGTAGTCTTTATGATTCAATTTAAAATCTTATCAAATACTCAGTAGTCTTCATGATTCAATTTCCTAAAAAATAAGAGGGGAAGGGGTGAACACATAGCCTAGTGGATCATTCCACAATCAACTTAATTACTAATACAAATCAAAAGCACATTCAAACTCAAACACTTATAGACAATTAAGCGATTCAAATAACATCTTTGGTTATCGTTGACATTAAGACTGAAAGGGGTTCTAATCCCTTTATGTTCTTATCAAAACACTCCACTCTTGGATGGAAAAAACTTTCATCTTGCATATTCCATGGAATAAGGATCGTGTGTCCACATTCCAAGTACTTTAGATTATACCCATCCACACATGGTGATGAGCCCCATATACACTAAGTATATGTAAATAACAACCATAACATCACTTAGATTACTATGACAGTACGTGGTTCATAACTTCAAAGTCTTAATCTTAATTCCTACATATTTATGCATAAAAAATCAGAATAATAAAATTAAGAATAAAACATTCAAAGAGCATGAAAACAATACATAACATGCTTCATAATTCAAATCAAACTAAGCATGAAAACCAAGCATGACATGGTATCATGAATGCTGAAAACATGCATACATGATGATCTAAATTTAAACCATGATCAACCATGTTGAAAATTGAAAATCAACATGCTAAATTGAAAATAAAAGATGCACGAACATGCTAGAAACTCAAACTAGTAAAGTAGAAGTGTAGGAAATTCCATTCACATTAGTTGCTTGTTTGTAGAAAATTCAGCAGAGGTTTCCTTCTTCTATGCACTTCAAAAAATCTAAAATCCTAACTTCTCTCTGAAAATCACTCAAGAACATAAGAGAGGGAAAGGGGTTGCCAAGAAGAGGGTTAGAATAAGTAAAGAGGAAAGTGTCAACTCTTTGCTTTGACATGAAGAAGAAGTGAGCACAAGGGGGTTTATATAGATTTTCAAGAGCACAATAGGGCGTCTTGGTTAGCTAGGGAAACACAAAAACATTCCAAAACCAAGGGGACAGTTTGCATATGATGGCTAGCGTTTGGTGTTCAAGGATATGATGGTAATCTTTATGGTTGGCCTCAAGATAGTGTATTTTTAGGTTTAAGAAACTTTCTTGTTCTTGTTTCTTTGGTTTCTTCTTTGTGTGTGATGGCTAGGTTCCCCTTGTGAGCATGAATTAAACTTTAGAAGCTTCTAATTAGGTTCCTTCACATGTGTGCACACTCATACACACACATATGGGCTGATTTTGGGGTGTATGGACTATAGTGCACATGATCATTTGTGGGTGGTCATGCATTCATGGATCCACATGAATTTAATAAAAATTCATATCTCATTATACACTAAGAATTAAGAACTTTAATCTATATTTTTGTGTTCATAATAGACTAATACATATTTCCAAACCGTTTTTTTATTAGGGTGATCTTCATTTCATTTACTTTCATAATTTAGACTCCCTTGAAGGATATTAGGCAAATGAAATCCTAATTCTTGGCCAATTGTGGTGATTTTTAGATATGTTGTCTAGTTGATTAGTTCATGTCATCTCATAAAATTTTAGGTCATTCTGAGGTCCTAAGGGTCAATAAATGATGATTTTAGACCTGTTATGTTTGCCCTTGAAATGGACCCAATTACATTTCTCACCCAAATTTCATCGAATTGATATTGAATTTCTTATTTCATTAAGTTCAAGATTTTCACGGTATTACAGTCTTGCTTGTTCTTAAGCTTAGTTTGTTTGTATCTCTAAGCCCCACAATGTGATAGGCATTTAGGTCCTTGATTTCCTAAGTCTCAAGATCAAAACAACAAATTTCCATCTCTTGAATCACACATGATAGAAGGTGTAATTTCATTTTGACACCCATAATTTCCATGTTTGGCTCTCCTTCCTTTGATCATCAGTTTCTATCATTCTTATTTCATTTCAAATGTGGTTTTTGATACATTCTAAATGCTAAAGTTTGAAGTTAAATGTGGCCAACACCAAGTTCGACCACAAGTCCAAAAATGGTAAGTTACAAAGTTTGAAAACTTAGATTTTTGGGTGACCAACCACTTATATTTGAGAGGTTGGTTCTTGGTCTATCTTTGACAGATTTGAGTCATTCTTAGGGTATTGTACTCATTTCAAGGTCACTTTCTAATGATATTCAAGACCTTGTGCCCTTTGGTTTAGGTTTCACAATAATTTCATCCAAACTGGGTGAGAAACACACATGAACTGTCATGTGAGTGCAAGCAATTTCACATACATGCATGAATAGAATTGAAAGATGAGTTAAAAATATTTACAAATGGTTCTAGAGTAAATCTTTGTCTACCTCTAAGTGCTCCTCACGAATTTCACACTTGCACACACTCTTTAGACAAGTAATTTTCCAACACCATGGTTTTGGTCATCATTTCTAGCCACTTAGTCATAGTTTGGGTATGTTCTTGGCGTTCCTTGGATGTCATCTCAATCCATGCAGCAACAATGAACCATTATACAAGTATTACAACTAAAGCATCACTAAACCATCCATTTTCAGCATCAAGCATCAACTCAACTTAAAAAGTCATGTTACACCTTCTCATACAACTCTGGGTCACCATGTTTTTGGACCAACTGACCTCTTTCTCAAAGTTTGATTCTCAATTGTGTTGTTATTTTCATTATCCTCTTTCTAACAAGTCTAAGATCATGCAATTTGGTTAAGAATATAGAAAGTTTTGGGCTTTCAAAGTTGAGAATATAAGAGGAAATCTCAAAACTTGCTATTGCAGAAATGGAAAAGAAGGAGATGAAGATAGGTGTCGGGGTCCTTTTGTAGCTCAATTAGTATTGAACATAAACCTATCTATGCCACTTCTCCCCTTGAATAACATGCTCACTGCCACTTCTGCTTGGAGAAGCTTGGTGGCCAAGTTTCTCATCAAGGAGAAAAGGAAGTCAAAGGAAAATTCCCCCAATTCTCCACTAACCCAATAGAATATTGCAATGGTGACTTCCATTACAACGGCAGTGGATTTTGAATTTTTTTTTTCATTTCTCATAAGTTTAAAATTCCCAAAAATTCTCAAACTTGACCAAAACTTTCTTGATCATTTTTATTATTTTTCATACATTTTTGAATTATTTTGAAATTTGAACATTATACAAAATTGAGGGTAATTATAGTTTGCCCTACTTAAGAATCAAAATTGGAATTACGTCTATTACATTAGTTCTGGGAATTATTGTTTCATGTATTCTTCTTGTTCCCAAGTGTACTACTCATCGCTATAGAATTGTCATTTTACCTTAAATATAGGTATTTTTTTGTTCCTTAGCTTCTTTACAGTGCGGTCTAAAATCTCTAATTACATTTCCTTTATAGTTCCATCCCGTTTCAAATCAACATGCTACCTCCTTAATAGCTCCATCCCGTTTCAAATCAACATGCTGCCACCACAACACATGAGACAGATCTGGATAATTTTTCTACAACATTGACACATCGAGAATCCCTACCAACTAAGGTGGTAATGCCAGTCGATATGCCGCAGGATAATCTTTGCAAGATTTCAAACGGTTTTATAAATCTAGGAGCTAGTTTATTGCGATTCCCACAATGTATTTGACCCTTCCAAGGCCAAATGTTCAACATCCCAACATCTTTCATCAGTTATCTATATAAATTTTCTATCGATCCTAGGCTTTCTTCATATTATTTCCCACTTGTCGCATGTTTTCTATGGTTTCTTGAAAAAGGTAGGGCCCAACATAGCTTTATCACCAACCTTCGTTCAATACACTAGAGATCTACGTGGCCCTACCATATAAAGCTTTACATGGTGCCATGCTAATACTAGAATAATAACTATTGTCATATGCAAATTCATATAAAGATAAATGGTCTTCCTAGTTACCACCAAAATCCAATATGCAAGCCCTTAACATATCCCCAAGTGTCTAGATCAATCTCTCAGACTTGTCATTAGTCTGTGGGTGAAACTTTGTACTCAAGTTTATTCGTATTCCCAACTACTTCTTTATCCTTGCCAAAAATAGGATGTAAACCTTGCATCTATATTAAAAACTATCGACATTGGAAGTCAATGAAGTCGCATAATCTCATGGACATACAACTAACTCAACTTTTCCATAGAATCCTTATTGCATATTAGTAAAGTGTGCTGACTTTGTCAATAGATCCACGACAACCTATATGGCATCACCTCCTTGCAAAGTCCTGGGCAATCCCATTACAAAATCCATGGTGATATATTCTCATTTTCACTCTTGTATCATAAGTGACTGAAGTAGTCCTTTGGGTCTGTGACATTCAACTTTAACCTATTGACGCATCACATTTTCATGTATAAATCATGATATCTTGCTTCGTCCAAGGCCAACAATACATTTGTTTTTTGTTTCGATACAATTTTTTTTTGCATCCAAATGAACAATATACCTTGATTGATGCAATTCTTTTAGCACACTCAGTCTCAATTAAGGATTTGTCGGTACCCATAATCTCCCTTTGAACCTTAGTGCACCATCAATATCCACTAACTACTTCTCTCTAGAAGTGTCATTTGCCTAAGCCCTAAACATTGCATAATCCACATCACGAAGTTGCCCCTCCATGATTTCTTGCTATTTCACTAGCCAAGCTTTAAACTATGCACTAATTTGTTCTCAACTGAAGCATCATGGATACTCATTATAATCATATACCCAATCTTCATCCACTCTTGAGACATTTGTCTAGCCATAAACATAGTCATGATGTAACACCTTGAAATTTCGCGAGCTCGTTACGTTGCGAGTCAATATAAAGATTGATGACGATTGATCAAAATTTTATTCGAATAAATCGTAGTAGTTTAGATTATTTTATTTTATACATAATTATATTTATGGTGAATGAGATTCAACATCGAAATTTTCATGGTTGATGGAAACCTTGTTGTGAATAAAATTTAATTGAAAACCAAAATAAAATAAGAAAAAAAAATTATAACTAAAATAAACAATTTATCCATATAATAGAAGTATTAAAAAAAGAACAAAAAACGAAAAGGAAAAATTTGGATTGGAAAAACTAGAGAATTCTAATTTTGTCGAATTCAGTCGGTGTGATGGTAAATCTAGAGAATTCTGGTTGATATTTTGGTGGGGAATGAAAGAAAAATTCTGGAATTTTGGTAGCTCTATTGACGGTTGAAATCGGCCATGGAAGATGAAGCGAAGAAGAAGCCGAAGAAGAAGACTGAAGAAAACGAAGACCGAAGAAGAAAATTGAAGAAGACGAAGACTGAAAAAGAAGTTAGCGTCTGGTTTGGGCGAGTTCAGTCAAGGGCAGCAAGATGAAAATGGGGAAATGAGCTCAAGAACAAGAAAATTGATTTGAATTTCTGCGTTTGGAACCAGAAAACAGGGGATAGCGAAGGCACGCATGGCTAGTATGCTTCAAATTTCTGGGCTTTGATTTCTTCTCTTGTGGTTCGTGATTGTTGAACGAAAAGAAAATTGAAACTCTTGACCCAAAGATTGAAAGATGAAGCTGCTGCAAGAAATTCTGTCACTCTTGGGTTCGTTCGGTGGCTGAAACAGAGGAACAAGAGCTTCAAATGTCTGAGTTTTAGATCGTGAAAATAGAGTGCGAAGCTGGTTTTAATTGTCTTAGTGCATCGATTAGCAGGGTGGAAATGGAGTTGTTGACTGATTTGGTTGTAATGGAGCATTATCTGATTGTAATGGAATTGTTGACCGTTCTGTAGAAGTTGGACAGAACAACGATCGGTTTGGAAGATCAAAATTTTTGGTTTTTGACTGTTTGTCGGCTACTGGAAACAAACAAGAAGAAGTTTGATGTTCTTCTTTGATTCATGATCGGATTGGAGCAGTTGAGTGGAGCACGACTTGAATGGGGTATGCTTGGGTTGAGTTGCAGATTGGTTTGAGTTGCAAACTTTTAGTGTTGTGAGCTCATTTTGGTTCGGCCAACTGATAGAAAACGGGGAAGAAAGAGCCGAATTATTTTGTTAGAGCATCATGGAGTTGAAGCAAAAAAAAAAAAAAAAAAAAAAAAAAAATCTAATCTTGGTTCAATTGAGATCGTTCAATAGAAGTGGAAAGAGCAACAAACACCATCAACTGTGTTTTAAATTTTGTTCGGCCAGTTGATGAAAACAGGAAACGTGAGAACAAAATCTTGGTCTTGACAAGGTAACGCTGCTATAAGTCTGAGTGAGGTTGTTGCATACTTTTCTAATTTAATAATAGAGAAATAGTGGCTCAAAAAGAAGAAAATCAAATAACTAAATTTAATCCTTGATTGAACTATAGTATGACAAAGTTGCTTTGGAAATTGGATGTATGTTGATCTTCATGGTTTCGTGTTATTTTTTTGGAGTTGAAGACGCGAACGTGAAATTCAACCGGGACGAAAAAATCGGAAGGTATGATGTTAGTTAAATCAATTATTTATTTATTTAATTATTTCTGTAACTCTGAATGAAAATCAGTTAGAACTAACGATAAAACAAATAAATAAAATAAACAATAATAAGGACAATAATAATACCAATAAACCTTTGAAAATATAAATCTCTTATAAAAAAAATAATAATAAAATAAAAATTTTAAATATGGAAGAAACTAAAGTTTTGACCAATAGAAGTCTTATTTTGTTCGTAATTATTTTATTTAAGATATGAATAATTTATCTAATTCATAACGACTAAGAAATGGAGGAACATTTATATAGTAAATTTTAATGCATAAAGTTGATCACGAAAATAATCCCGATTAGTTAAATTTACTAGATTGAAAAGTTATGAAATCACTTCAAAACTTTAGTTAAAAATATTATTGCAATTAAATTAAAATGAAGAAACTAGGAACTTATAAATAATTATTATAATACATTTTCTATGTGCAGATCGACATTCTTAAGAACGAGTATTAGCGACGAACGGAAAAAATGGAAATCTGAAAATCAGGTGGGCATGACTTCCTTGCTTATTTGTATTATATGGATTTAAGATTCAAAACATTTGGTTGAATAGTTATAGGATTATTAGAATTTTGTTATAAAATTGATAGAACTTGTTTGACTTGCTTGGATGATGGTGTGATGATTTATGTAAATTATGCTTTGTTCATCTATAGCCTGTGTTAATAGGAAACCTGCATTGAGATTTCATTATTTACTCATGTGAATAGCCTACATTAGTCGATCTATTTTCCATGATATGTATGATGGTTGGCATGATTGAAATTGTTTGTAAAACTAAAATAAGACGATGGTTTATTAAGAATCCACATATTGGTGCGATTGACGAGCTTGAAGTAGATCGAGGTGGCATCTCCTATATGTCACTGCTTGAGATTGTCGAACTACAAGGCAGATCGTAGGTATTCCTACCCAGAGCTGACTGTGACAGCTCGAAGTCTTTGGTAGACGACACGATTCATGATAAATACACTTTCTTAGGCTGTGATGTGAGTGTCGATTGATTTTAGACAGTTATTGAAACCCTCTGAGATTAGATTGGATCACAGGGAATACCGAAAGACATCTCAACCCTCTTTCGATCTTAGAGTACAACTAAAACAAATGAATGTTTGAACGCCTAATGTTTGAAAGTATTTGTAATGTTTTGGATTGGGTCTGTATAATGCATGTGATGTGTATGATCAATCCACTGAGCTTTCGAGCTCACTCCCACTTTGTTTTTTAGGTAAACAGGGACATAGAGTATGTTAATGCATATCAGAAGGCTCACAATTTCAGTGGATGCCTCATTAGGCAGGTCGTCCCGGGATAGGTGGTATTGGTCTAATTATTTTGGAATAATTTATCCTTGTATTCATTTGGAATAATTTATCCTTGTATTCATTTAAAATTTAATTCAATTAGCTAGATTTGTAAGCAATATTTGTTTTTGACATTTCGGTTTGATTTCAAAATTTTAAAGTATTTTTCACTGCATTATGTACGACTTGTATTGAGGAACCCGGTAACTGTTTCGAGAACTTATTTTGATTCTTTTGTTTTATATGAAAAATTATCCAGAGATTGACTTGAAAACTATTGGCTATGAACTTAATTTTTAAGGAAAAGATTGTAACAGAATGAGATTTTCAAGTAGCATCTTAATTTTCATCGAGCGACGATTCACATGTGAAGTCACACGTGAACGGAGGTCTGGTTGAAAATTGGAGTGTTACACCTGATCATTTCCTATTCAAAGCATTTACTAATATGCTAGCGTTACCCAAATGGTATTAATAGAAAATTCATAATCTTTTAACAGTTCCATCCAATGTCGTTGTCTCATATTTAAGTCTACCTATGAGAATAGATACTTGAGACTTTTATGATTCGAGTATAATGTAAACCTTTTACCCTAAAAATAAGGCCTCTATGCTATAACCCTATCTTTTTCCATTAATACACAACCAAAGCCTTATTTCAAAACATCACTATAAATCACTAACTCTTGGCATAATTTTGGTAATAACTATACAAGCACAGATGTCAGCTTCCTCTTAAGTTTAAGAAATGCTTGTTCACAATTCTCATCCCAACCAAAACATACAATCTTTGGGGTTAACTTGGTCAATGGTACAACAATCCGTGAGAAATTCTGTACAAACTTTCTATAATTTTTGGCTAAACCCATGAAACTACAAATTTTCATTATTGTAGTGGTTCTTTTCTAATCAATGTTTGCCTCAACCTTTATTCAATCAACGAAAATACGTTATGCTCCAAGCACATGTTCCAAAAACGTAACTTCTTCAACTAGAAGTTGAAATGCTACTGCCAAATGTTCTACATGCTCCTCTAAAGACCTAGAGTATATTAAAATATCCTTAATAAAGATAATTATAAATTTATCCAAATAAGTTTTGAACACTCGTTGTGTAAAATCCATGAACATAAAAAAATCATAGTGCCCATAATGAGTTAAAAAGTAGTCTTAGAAATATCTTATTCCTGGGCTCTTAATTAGTGATACCTTGATCTCAAATCAATCTTTCAAAACACTTTTGCACCTCTCAATTGATTAAATAATCCCTCAATTCGAGGTAATGATTACTTATTCTTAATAGTCTGTAATACCCTAAATTCTCTGTACTCAATTAAATGAAATTTATCAACAATTCAGTGAAATTGGGTGCAAATTGAACTTGGGCTCATTTCAAGGCTAAATTTGATAGGTTTCAAACTCTCATTTAGTGACCTGTAAGGACCCAAAACAATCCGAAAGGAAGTAAGGTGACATGAACCAACTAATTGGACAACATATCCAAAAATTAGAATCATTGGTCAAGATTAGGGTTTTCATTTGCTAAACACCCTTTAGGGGTCCAAATTAGGAAAGAATTGACATTTAGGGTACTTCAGGGGATCGAAATGACTCAAAATGAAATGAAATGATATGAACTAACAAAATGAATGACATTTCCAAAAATTAGAACAATTGGCCAAGATTTGGGTTTTCATTTGCTTAGTGACCTCAGTAGGTTTTAAATAAGGAAAATTTTTGAGGAAAAATTACCGTGGGCCAAATCATACCTTAAAATGTGCATTGCGTTCATGTGATTTCAAAACTATAGGTTATAAATCATAATTCCTTGTGAATAAGGAGATATTAATTTTTATTTGATTTTGTGAACCCTTGGAGTCATGGCAACCCTAAATATGTGCAAGTCACATGGGTGGAATACCATGATCATATGTACCCTCACCCTACCTTAAGCTCCATGAGACGTTTCTTTTATTGGAGTTCATGTAGAATGATCCCATTTGCCATGAAAATGATCAGGTATGCCACCCCTATGAGATGTCCCACTTGGTATTAAGAAACCATGAATGAATGATTCCATGCGCATCATGATGTGATCATATACACCATGCTCTACACACCAAAAACATCCCAAATAATCCAAATTAGAAGTTTCTAACTTAAAAATAGAAGTTGCTGAAAAATGTTTTTAAACACCCAAAGAACAAGATTGGAAGTTTCTAATCCAAGAATAAAAGTTGTTGAAAAATGTTTCTAAACACCTTAGGAACAAGATTAAGTTTCTAATTCAAAATATAAGATTGCCAAATCTTGTTGATTTGGTGTGTATAAGAAAAGGAATCCATTACCAAAACATATTGAAAAGTTGCCTTGCTCACAATATCGCACCTAAATTAACTTCCAATCAAAGAATAGTACGTATTCTGAATCCTTTTTGTGTTCTCACATAAATAGGGAATCAAAACAAAGCTTATATCTTGTGTTCACATTAGGAATTGGAAACCAAATCAACCCACATTCTAAATTGTGTGCACATTCAATCTATGCATTCCAAAATGTCTCCATAGAGGAATGGAAAGGTTTCCTAGTGTGAGCATGCCCAAAACGTCCTCTAGTGATCATGAAACTCTATATAAACCCTCTCATGCGCTCATTCTTCTCATTTCAAAGCAAAGAGTTGACACTTTCCTCTTTGCTTGTTCTTGCCCTCTTCTTGGCACCTCTTCTCACTCTCTTTTCCTTCTTGTGTGAGAAGTTCTTATTTCAGCATTTTAGAGAGTTGTTGAAATAGTTTTGTTGGTGATTAGAAGTTCTTTAAGTTCTGAAAGTGGTAGATTGTAACACCCCAAGCTCCTAGAGACAGGTTTAAGCTCAACCACAAGGTGTGTTGGGTCCAATGACACATTTGCAAGTACACAACTTGCATCTCAATTCCTTTATTTAAACACTTATTAAAAATGTTCATGGATACATCACAATGTAGTAAATTTCAATTCAATAAGGCTATACAATTAGATGAAGGAATACTTCAAACTCTTTATTTATTCAAATAAAATAAAGAAAGTTACATTCTTAAATCAAAACTTGAGTACATAACTTTCAAAACTTAAATAAAATTCAGCAGAAGTCATAAATTTAAAATTTGGGCAACATGCCCTTAAAATAGAACTTTCAAAACTTAGAAATAATCTAATATCCATGGCCTTCATGATTCAAGTCAATTTCCTGAAAAATAAAAAGAAGGGGTGAACACATAACCCAGTAGATCATTCATTAAACAACTAAGTTACTATTTCAAATCAATAACACATCCAAATTCGAAAACTTTCATACATTAAGTGATTCAAACAAATTTTTGGTTGTAGTTGACATTAAGACTGCAAGGGGTTCTACACCCTTGATGTTCTTAATTTAGATACCCCTCTTTAGGGTGAAAAGACATTTCTTTGTCACTTTTCATTGGATGCCACATACCAAGTATCTCTTAGTTGCACCTCGCAACCACACACTCCAAGCATGTGTTAAGAACACCCATAGCACCCATACGGGTCACTATGACAATACGTGGTTCTTGTCTTCAATTTCTAATTTTTAAGAATCACATAATCATAAAAGAAATTCAAAATGTAAATATCAAAATTTTAAACAACCAAGAAAGCATGAAAACATTACATAGCATGCTTGAAACATTGAATTAAATCCTAAACATGGATTCTAAGCATGACATGCTCTCATGAGTGATTAAAACATAAAAACATGCTAACTAAATTTAAAATATGATTAAACATGCTGAAACTAAAATAAGACATGCTGAAAATTAGAATTTAAACAAACATGAACATGCTAGAAATTTAAAATAGCAAAGTAAAGGTTCAAGAAATTTCTTCCACCTTAATCTGAGTTTTTTTTGAATCTGGCAGAGGTTTGCCTTATCAACCACTTTCAGAACTTTAAACCACCAACAAGACTACTTCAAAAACTCTCTAAAATACTAAAAGAATAACTTCTCACACAAGAGAGAAAAAAAGGTGAGAAGAGGTGCCAAAAAGAAGGCAAGAACAAATAAAGAAGGAGGTGTCAACTCTTTACTTTGGGATGAGATGAATGTGAGCAAGAGGGGATATATATAGGTGTTCATGAGCATAAGGGGGGCATCTAGGGCAGCTAGGGAAGCTCACCACATTTGGGCATATTTCCAAACTCATAAGGGGATGGTTTGGGTGAGAAAGACAAGTGTGCTCATGGTTGGCAAGTGGGACCACTAAGGTTTTTAATCCAAGTGTGAGCAAAATCTTTGAACCTTATTTGTTTCTTTTATGTGTGTGAAAATAATTAAAGGTTTATAATATATTCTAATATCTCTTAGACGTCCTCTCTTAGTAGGGAAACATTCTAATATATTGTGATTCATAAAATCAAATCAGTTTCTAGTATGAGCACACAAAAACAAAGCTTTGGGATATATGTTTCTTATTTTCCTTGGATTCTCTCCCTCTTTGGCTCCACATGTGAGCATGAGGCAAGTTTCTATTTTCTAATTTTTCTAGGTAAAGGAATCTTTCTATATCTCTTTAAATTAACCACTCTTACTAAACTTCTATCTTGGGTTTGTCACATGTGTGCCCATACACACACTTATGAGACATTTTATATGTAACCTTAGTATGCATGATCATTTATCTTAGCACATGGAATCATTCTTCATGGTTTCTATAGGTATGGGCATACTTGATCATTTACATGGCACATGGGATCATTCTTCATAGTTTCAAATAATGGACATGTCCCATGGAGCTCAGGGTAGGGTAGGGTGCACATGATCATGGTGTTCCACCCATGTGACTTGCACATGTTAGGGGTGCCCATGACTTAATGGGTTCATAAAAATCTAATAAAAATTAATATCTCCTTATTTACATGGTATTATGATTCATAACCTATGGTTTTGGAATCACATGAACCTAATGCACATTTTAAGGTATGGTTTGACCCAAAGTAATTTTCCCTCAAAAACTTTCCTTATTTAAGACCCACTGAGGTTACTAGGCAAATGAAAATCCAAATCTTGGTCGATAGTTTTGATTTTTAGATATATCATTCATTTTGTTAGTTCATGTCATTTTGTTTCGTTTCAGGTCATTTCAATCCCTCGAAGTACCCTAAATGACGATTCTTTCTAATTTGGACCCCCTGAAGGGCATTTGGAAAATGAAAACCTTAACCCCGATCAATTGTTCTAATTTATGGATATGTCATTGATTTTGTTAGTTCATGTTATTCCATTTCATTTCGGATCATTTTGATCCCCTGAAGTACCCTAAATGACAATTCTTTCTAATTTGGACTCCTTGAAGGGCGTTTGGTAAATGAAAACCTTAACCTCAACCAATTATTCTAATTTTTGGATATGTTGTTCCCTTAGTTGGTTCATGTCACGTTACTTCATTTCAAATTGTTTTGGGTCCCTAAGGAGTATTAAATGAGAGTTTCGAAAACTTGCCAAATTTAGCCTCAAAATGAACTCGATTTCATTTTGCACCCAAATTTCACTGAATAAATGATAAATTTCATTGAATTGAGTAGAGAGGATGTAGGGTATTAAATAAATAAGGAGAACCTCTGCCGGATTCAATAAGAAACTCAGATTAAGGTGGAGGGGATGTCTTAAACCTCTACTTTTCTATTTTAAATTTTTAGCATGTTCATGCTTGTTTAAATTATAATTTTCAGCATGTTTTATTTTAGTTTTAGCATGTCTAATCATATTTTAATTTTAGTTTAGCATATTTTTATGTTTTAATTACTCATGAAAGCATGCCATGTTCAGGATTTAATTCAATGTTTCGAGTATGCTATGTGATGTTTTCATGCTTTCTTGGTTGTTTAAAATTCTAAAACTTATATTTTGAATTTCTTTCATGATTATATGATCTTAAACATAAGAAAGTGAAGATAAGAACCACGTACCATCATAGTAGTCTAAGTGATGCTATGAGTGTTTTTTGTATATACTTAGTGTATATGAGTAACATCACTAAGTGTGGATGTGTTTTAAAATACTTGGAATGTGGACATGTGATCCTTATTTCCGATGGAATGTGAAAAGATGAATTGTCATTCCATTCCAAAATAGGAGTATTTTAATGAAGAACATCAAGGGTTTGAAAGCCCTCTTGGTCAAATATACAACCCTAACAAGGTATTGTTTGAAACACTTAATGCTTGTAAATGATTGAATTTGGATGTGCTATTGATTTGAATTAGTAACTTATTTGTTTAATGAATGATCCATTGAGCTATGTGCTCATCCATTCCTTCTATTTTTCAAGAAATTGAATTTCATGAAGATTATGGATTTTTGAAAGTCTTACTTTTAAAAAGTTTATATTGTGAGGGCATATGTCCCAAAGTTTGAATGAAGACTTCTACTAAATTTTACTTTTAAATTTTAGAGTTATGTATTCTTTCTTTTAATTATATAAATTCAATAATGTGTTTTTTTATTTTGAATAAATAAAGAGTTTGAAGTTTTTTTTTATTCACTTGTATTATCTTGTTGAATATTAAACTCAATAGAAGTGCACTTATGAGTATTTCAATAAGTGTTAGAATAAAAGAATTGAGATGCAAGTTGTGTACTTGTAAATGTAACATATGACCCAATTCGCCAGCTCAAACCTTTCTCTTGGGGGTTGGGGTGTTACATAGTCGCCCTATTAAACTAATGATAATTAATATACAATTAGAGACTACTATATTGCTTTTTGACAAATAGCCATGGAGCTCCCCAGGGTGATATACTAGGTCTAATGAAACTTTTACCCATTAACTCTTTGACTTGAAGTTTCAATTCCTATAGTTCTTTAAATGTCTTTCTATAAGAAGGAATTAGAATGGGTTGAGGTCCTAGGATTAATTCAATTATAAAATCAATTTCCCTTTTTGAAGGTAAACTAGGTAAATCCTCAAGAAATGCCTCATGAAAATCGCTTACTACTAGGATGTCATTAATCTTTGATTTCATGGACACAATATCATTTTTAGTCTCTGCACTAGCTAAGGTATACATTTTGTTAGGTGTTGCTAAACTACCCTAGGTACTAGGTCTCTATGTGGCTTTGCCTGAAATACCTTAAGTGTCCTAGTATTTGGAACACAACTCTCTTAGCAAAATAATCCACATACGCATGGTAAGTAGCTAACCAATCCACAAACATCTTGGTTGCCGCTAGATCCCGCTTAATAACAACTTGCTTTGTTGCTCTAACTACTAGAGCACCAACTATCAAACCAATGAGGGTAGGTGTTGGTTGACGCTGCAAGTACAATGTTATAAGTAGTAATAATCGGTTGAGAATCGGGTGTCATCTTCTGAGAACAGGTTAGGAATAATAATCTAAAAATGCAACTTACTAATAGTATCAATGTGATCAAGGCTACAATTATAATAATAAGTGTTGAAACGAAAATTAAGTTCAAATTTAAATAAAACATGTTTAAAAACTAATATGATTAAGCTTCTAGGATAGTAATATCTCATATGATCTCCCTTGAATTCTGGTCTTAACTAGTCTATATTGTGTTCTGTAGGTTATAACACTTGCCGTAAGACTCCCTCGCAGGTTATCTTAACGCCTATTAAGTAAGATCCTACTGCCCTCACGAGGTGCAATGGAAAATAGCTAATGCATTAATGTTCTGTTTTTCACATGCAACCTCATATCAAAACCAACTACTCCCAATCCATTGGTTCATTCAGGTTTATAACTCGATTATCAAACGATTAAACCTCTCTCATGAGTTAGCAAAATAGTCTAAAATCTTCCTATTTATGGCTAGTAAATAGAAGGCATTAAGAACACAAAAAATAAAATAGAAGCTCAACATAAATTAATCAAGAACTAGATAGAATGTTCTTGCCTGTCACGAAGGAATTAAATACAAAATTAAGGGTCATACATTTGAAATTACATCCTAGAATAGAGTGTTTAGCCTAACATATTGCAAATAATATAGAAACAAGAGAAACAAATAATGGAAATCACACTAGACGACTTGATATGCTTTCCTTTGCTCTTTGCTTCAATTCTTTTTTGCTAAAACTCTTGCTTAATCCTTCCAACTTTAGAGAATATCCCAACAAGAATATTTTTTTGGTGGAGAATGAGTATCTGTAGCCTGAAAATTCTCTCCTAAATGATGCCAAGTGCTTTCCCTTTTGTAACCCAAGTTTCTTACTATTCAACAGCATGGAGGATGCCTTTTTCAATCACATTACCATAGCAATTGGTAACAGTAATTCAGGCCAGACATAGATCCACAATTTGGGGGACACATCAAATCCTATTTTATTCTACGTTACTATAATAGGTTACTGTGGTAATGGTACTGTTGTCTTTGGTTATCACGGTAATAGACCATCATAATGCATTTCGATTTAAAATTATATATTGTAGTGATCGCAGTAATGCATTCACCCAAATTTTGGTGACCGCAGTAATGTATTCACCCAAATTCTGGTCCTCTGGTTACTGCGGTCCATTACTGGGACAATACTTTCCTCGTGTGCATTACCATAGTAATGGTTTATGGGTTTCTTCTTCTTTTCGTGCTTGGATTACTGAGGTAAGGAGTTGATTTGTGCATATTTGGGTTATTTCCCACCGTTAAACCTTTGCATACTCATTCTAGACCAGCATAAACACTTAAAAACCTTTTTTTGGCATCAAATCACAAATATAAATGCATGAAATTATGTTGAAACCCTCCTAATAATGCAAATGATATGCAAATGTGCCTATTGACGCGTAACTGCAACTATAAATGTAAATATGCCTTATTTCCTACTTAAACCATGCAAAACACATGCAAAGTGCATGAAATATAGTTAGTATACTGTGCAACTAACAAATACCCCCAAACTTGAACTATTATTTGTCTTCGAACAATAACTCAAACACATACCATATATAGTTAATTGTGCGTTTACTCATCATTGTGACATCCTTTTTCCATTCATCTAGCCTGTGATTCATTGACAAGTTCTTACGGTCATTCAGGTTGCCTAGAATTTCAGTCCATCATCTATTTTTCCCTCAACTTCACCCCATTGTTTGTTGGTATTGTAGTCCTCCTAGACTGCTTGTGTAATTTGTAGTCATGGCTCTTCTTATAGAAATCCTTTCCTTATACATAAGTACATAAACTCTCTTAATGCTCACTTCTATCCATCCTTTGCTCATGTAAAACTAAAGGTAGGATCATAGTCTTTCTTTTAGGTTGTAATGTGGCTTGGTTCTAGGTATAACTGTGACAAGTTTTAAATTTTGACTCAAATGCACACTCAAAGCAAAAATAACAATCTTTTTTGTTTGATCATCTATATTCATGATCCCTTTTTGTACACTCCTTTGTTTTTATCTTTGTTCATACCCTCAACCTTGCTTTTATGGCTCCTCCAAACTTATGATTTCACATGAATTGCAGCTCCATTCTCACACTCATAAACAAATTGGAGGCTCAACATTCATCAATAAAACTAAAATTTGTAACACCCCACCTCCTTGTCCCAGGCCCTACTTGTGTTGTTGTGCTAGTGCTTTGACACATTGTCATTGCACGCACATTTTTGGAGGAGCTCTCTTGGGTCACCCGAGGGGAGACAATGCGTGTCACATTAATTCTTTCTTTCTTTCTATGTCCCAAATTCTATATGACTCTCCGAGTACTCAACTTATAAAATATATTTCATAAAACCCAATTGAAATTCATTCATATATAAATCAACTTCAACATCATTCCTTCGAATGTAAAATTCAAAATAACTAAATATCATTCATTGATATAAAATATTCAAGAGTTACAAAAATTTATATTTGTTACAACAGAGATAACTTTAAAATTTAACAAAAGATTTAAAAAGTCTACAAGAAAAGACTCAGAACCAACATGCCCATCTTAAACACTTTATGAAGTTTAAAAAAAAGAATTTTTGAGTTTAAAAGCATCTTGCTGCCTCATTCTTTTTATTTCCTGAAATGGTAGAATAGGAGGATGAACACAAAGCTAGTGGATCATTTTAAATATTTAAATCATTATTTCAACCAAACAAGATAAGCATGTCAAAACACTCTCGTATATTATTTCAAACAAATTTCTTGTTTATAATTGACATTAATACCAAAATGACTTCTTCTTCAGTATTTCCCATTAGGTCTAGAATAGTAACCCCCACAAGCTAGTTACCCTAATTATAACCCTATCTCAGGGGTGAAGTCTTCACTAGACTACCAACCCCTCTCAACGAGGCCCTCTGTGTCCTCTTCAGGTTGGGAAGTACCTATGACTGACTCCTTTGTCATGTCGATATGTGGTTAAGATCTTATTAATCTCTTTTTAGTGATAGATCATATAATATTTGTATTAAAACAGGCATACAACATGTGAGAATGGTAAAAGGCATTCAATAGTATTCTAGAACATGTTGTATAGCATAGTTCATGTGCTCATACATTTCATGTATCAATGTTCTAAATAGCATGCATATCTATTGCATATCAAATAAATCATGTGCATATAACATTCATGTTCAAAACTCAAGCACACATGCAAGCCTCATTAAAATTAAAATAATGAAGTAAAAGATAGAAATCATCTCTACCTTAGTAGTATTACTCTTTTGAAGCGTCAGTTGAATCTCTTTCAGATTTCTTCAACTGGTACCCCAAAATCTCTGTAGCACTCCGTTACCTCAACCCCAGTTGCTGTTTAGAACAACTCAAGAAAATAGAGGGAGAAAGAGAGAGGGAAATATGCTAAGAGAGAGAGAGAGAAAGAAAGAGAGAGAGCAAGATGCCAAGAGAGAGAGAGAGAAAGAGAAAGAGAAAGAGGAAGAATGATTTATCAATTTTTACTGGAGTAAAGAGAATGTTGACATAGGAGTCCTTTACATAAAGTTTCAGGGATCAAGGATTGGTAGGTTTGGGTGCTTAGTTAACAAGAAACTTTCTATTTTCTTTTTTTCCACCGCATATGAGTGTAGAATTAGGGTTTGTGTTTTGGTCCAGTTTCTATTAGATCAAAACACAACACTTAGTTGCGGGAAATTTGACGTCAGGACCGCAGTACTCACAATACTTAGTCGCAGGATCACAGTTCTCACATAATGCTTGTTGTAGGACCATGGTCCTGAAATTTTCAAGAAGTATGACCACGGTTCTTGGTTTATGCTTTACATGGTTTTTGGTTCGTGTTTCAAAAGACATAGAGTCAATGCAGGACCACGGTCCTCCAATTGGGAACTGCGGTCTTGCGATTGCTAGACTTTCTTTTCTTTTGGATGGAGGACCTAGGTCCTCATGTGAAGAATCTTTCTATGTCACAAGGTATTTTTATATACACTTATTTCTTTTCTTTTTTTTTTTTGGTATAATATGAACTTACATATATTATTTTGAATCTTTCTATGTTTTTATTTTCTTTGTATAATACAAACTTACTAATCTTCTTGCAAGTCAGAATATAGTTTAATATATTAAGTAAACTTGCTAATAATCTCCCATTTCTATTTTTCTTCATTCCTATTTCTTAAAAATACCAAGAATTAATATTTCATTTATTTTATATCTTACATATTTCTCTATAGTCTTCATTTTGGCTACATTTTCTCATAATAAAATATATTAATTTTCACACCAAAACTTCTATAAAACTCTAATTTAATTAATTTCACTCCCTATTTTGGCTACTTAAAAGTTAAAACATACACAATTTTGTATCCACAAATTTCATAGAATTCAAAGTTAATTTTCTCAACTTGTTTCATTTTCATAAAATTTTTGGAGTATTATTTGATAATTGAATTTCATGACATTTCTACATAATTTCATAGTTTTCTCGAGAATTATTTTACTTAAAAAATTTTCTCTTATTTCTATTTAATTTAAATACTTAAAATTTTCTCAAAAATTCTGGGTGTTACAAAATTATTGCATAAGAATATTTTTTTGTAATATCTAAAATTTTAGTGATGTAATAACCGAAATTTGAATTTAAAACACATTTTATTAGCACATATACGTATATATTTATATACATACATACATACATACATACATACATACATATATACATACACACACACACACACACACAGACACACACACACACACACACACACACATATATATATATATATATATATATATACATGTCATTGATATGCAATTAACTAGTTAGCATAGAAATTCAAAGGGATATGCATTAATTAATATTAAACATATAGAAATGTTGGGTAAATATACACTTCTCTATTTGAATAAGAAAATAATATTTTTAGTATTATATTAATATAGAAAAGTATGTATATAAAGTATTAATTAGATGCACTCATGAAAATAATATTTTGTTTAATATGATAGTAATATATATAGAGAAGTATATGTGTAAAGGAAATGCATTCATGAATAAAATATCTCATTTGGTGTGATGTTAAGATATGCATATGTAGGAAATGATAGTCCCACATTGAAAAGATAGAAACACTAGTTGAAAGAAGGCTCTATATATACCCCCCTACTCTACTCATTTCATTCATCCCAAAGACAAGAGTTAAAAATTTCTCTTGTTCTCTCTTTGCCTCCTTCTTGACAACCTTAGTCCTAGTTCTTCTTTGCTTGAGCTATTCTAAATAGTTCGCGAAGTAGTAGCAACGAAGTGCTACAAAGAATTTAGGAAGCGATCTCGATGTGAGTTTCTTTCCTTTCTTTTAATTTATTATTTTGATTTAAATAATGCTTGCTTGTTTGTTAGTTTGATTTTATGCTTTGCATTTGTGTCATTCAATTATCATGTTGCTCATGACCAAGAGAGTATGCTCTGTAGTTCGTCTTGTACGATTTTCTATATCAGAAATTGAAAGTCGTTTTTCCTGTTTGAGAGAGTATGCTCTATAGTTGCGTATCGTACGATCTTCTAAATCAGAAATCGAAAATCTGTGCTTCTATTGATTTATGATGTTATACTGTTGGTATTTTTAATTAATATTGAAATATTTATTTACTATACTCTTGCACAAAAAAATAAGATTACATAAGATTTCAACCACGTACCGGTACGGGGGACTTTCTGTGTTCCATGTAGAATTAGAACTGGCTGTCAATACCGACACCAAAATGGAATGAGTTTCAAGAATGATCCCACTAGAGATGGGTTTGAGTTTCAGAATTAATCTCTCTCTCTAGATCTGGAGCACAGAGGTTATTTCTATTCGGTCTAAATTATGACTGAAATAATATATTGGTTGAATTGAATTAATCTCTGAAAGTGTTTGATATGCTTGCATTGTTTGGTTGAAATAATGGATTAAATAGATGGAATGATTCATTGGGCTTTTTAGCTCACCCCCTATTTTTCACATCACAGGGAATTAATCAGCTTACAAGGAGGTTTATCTATTGAAAGTTTTTATTTATTTCAATGTAGGGAGCATCGACCTATGCTAAATCATTTATTTAAGCTTTGAATTTATTTTTCGCTGTAATAGATCATTGTACTTGAAATTTTTGAATTAATAAATAAAGAATCTTATTTACCATGATGTCATTTTGTACATAGACTAATGTACACATGAACCCTAGTGGATTTGGGTCAAAGAAAAAGAAAATGTAGCATGGGCCCGTCTCCCAGGCATCCCAAGATTTTTGATCAAAGAGAGTTGAACCGTCAGATGACGTGGAAGATAGGACTTGGGAGGCGGGGTGTTACAAAGGTGGTATCAGAGCCTAGGCTTTAGATGCCTTGGGCAAGAATTAGCAGGAATTGACTAGTCTGGTAAGACTATTTATTTATTTAATCTAGAAGCCCTACCTCCTGTTTTGGAAATCAAAATGAGTTTGAAAAATTGTTTTCGAAAAGAGATATATGTTTTCAATGGTTTTGTTTGGATACAAAGATTGCGGTTTGAGCTGATAGTGGGTAAGCCTCGTCTCGAGTAAAGCTAAACATTAAAAGGGAGATTGGGTATCCTATTTTAGAAAGCGCGGTTGCTAAGTAGACTTCGATCTCTGTAACATCCCAACCCCCACATTCCTTGAGTTTTGGACAACCACCATTATTCGACAGTGGACTTAACCAATTGACGGGTTGGGTCATGTTATTTTACAAGCGATACATACTTGACTCTCTATTTTTCAATACCACATGCCTTAGAATAAATTCAATAGTACAAATTCACATTTAATAAAATCAAGACAATTAAAGGTAAAGAAAAATTCAACTTCTTTATTAATAAAAGAAAGTACA